>VDFB02128764.1:0-30391 GCA_007258455.2 Sequoia sempervirens
CTAGAATGTATTCCTTGTTGGAAGTAGGTGAGATTGGTTCAATAAGTTTTAGACCTCATTTGTCAAAGGGAGCTAATGTTAATTGAGGCTATAATGGCATGTCATTGCTCTTGGTTGGATTACCCATTCTTTGACATCTATCACAACTCCTTGTGTACTTAACATAATCCTTGTGCAAAGTTGGCTAATAATAACCAGTTGTGAGGATCTTAAATGTTGTTCTTCTTGTTGCAAAATGACCTCCACATGGCTCATCATGGTAAGCCTTCATGATATCAAATATTTCATCTTCCCTTATTCACCTTATCATGATGTTGTCAAGGTCAGTGTAAAATAGATAACCTAATATCTAAGAGTATGGAAAACACTTGTGTACCAGCTGTCTCTTTTCCCTTGGAGAAAAGTGTGGTGGAATCTACCTTGTTACTAAATAATTTACAATTTCAGCATACTAGGGTACATGTACATTAAGACAAAACAAGTGTTCATCTGGAAATGAATCATCCACCACCCCTTCAACTGATTGTGTTGGAAATATTAATAGAAAATCTGCCACTACATTAGCCTTACCAAGTTTTTCCACTATTGTAATATCAAACTGTTGTAGGAGTAGCCATCTAACCAATCTTCCTCCTACTACAAGTTTTTACATAAGATATCTAATAGCTATATGATCGGTATGAACAAAAACTAAATAACTAGTTATGTAATTCCTAAACTTATTGATGGCATATACCACTGCTAGCATCTCTTTTTCAGTAACAATATAATTCAACTCTACTCCCTGAAGATTCTTGTTGATGTAGTAAATTTCATACTCTTTGTTACCTTATTTTTGACACAAAATTGCTCCAATAGAAAAATATGAAGCATCTATATGTATATGAAAGGGTAAGGTCCAATTTGCCCCCCTCAAAATAGGTGCTTGAGTCAAGGCTTTGTTCAACCCTTCAAAGGAGTGTTGGCACTCTAATGTCCACTCAAATTCAATGTCTCTACTTATTAAAACAAACAATGGTGCAACAATCTTACTAAATTCTTTAATAAACCTCCTGTAGTAGCCTGCATGGCCAAGGAAACTTTTGATATCTCTTTGATTTTGTGGAATAGGTAATATAGAAATAATTTCTATTTTGTGTGGATCAACCTGAATCCTTGCACTAGATATGAAGTTCCCTAAAATAATTCCCTGAGTCATCATCATAAATCACTTTTCATTGTTGAGTGACAAGTTGTGTTCTTTGTATCTTTTTAATACCTTTTTCAAATTACTAAGGGATTCCTCATAAGTTTCCCCATATGTGGTGCAATCATCCATATATATCTCCATATAGTCATGAGCATAATCATAAAAGATGTTGAGCACTACCCTTTGAAAGGTAGCTAGAGAATTGCATAAACCAAAGGATAGAATAGAGTAGGCATAAGTACCCCAAGGATAGGTGAAAGTAGTTTTTTCCTAATCTTCTGGAGCAATTTTTATCCAATTCTAACCACTTAAACCATCTAGGAATGAAAAATACTTTTTCTAGCAAAAGAATCAAGCACTTTATCTATAAAGGGTAATGGGAAGTGGTCCTTCCTAGTGGCTATGTTCAATTTCCTACAATCCACACAAGCTATCCACTTTCCACCTTTCTTGGGAACAATGACCAAAGGTGAGACCCATTCATTGTCAGATATAGGATAAATAAAGCTCGCATCAAGGAGTTTTTGAGTTTATCTTTCACTATTTCTCTCAAGGAAGGGTTCATTCCTCGTTGAGGTTGTCTAATGGGTCTATAACCATCATTGATATAGATCCTATGCATACATAAGTCAGGATCTATTCCTTTCATATCATGGTAATCCCATGCATATGTTGTTGTGTATGCCTGCAATATTGTGTATGGGGAATTTTGCTAGTCTTCAGTCAATGCATTGTTTATGTTCAACATTTTTCCTGGAATGACTTCTAATTCCTTGGATGATTCTTGCACAAATGATATGTCAAGGCTTGTGATGATTGGTACACACTATTGTGGCAGTAAAGAATGAAAAATTTGAGATATTTCTTCTAAGGAATTGGTGGGTATAATACTTTGTAAGGGGTCTTGTAGGCATGCAAGACAGTCCTATTGTTGTGGCCTCCTGTCGCAATCATTATGTATTATGTGAGCAATGAGCTCATCTTCATCTTGACCATGTAGTAGAGGGCTACGTTCTATGGTCAGTAATGTCTGCAGGGAATAATTGTCTTCCTCATCCAAATTGGGTCAAACAGTTTGCTCAAGATCAACATAAGGTTGGGTTGGAGGATAGAGGACCAATTTCTTGGTCATTTTCCCATTATAGATTCTCATATTTCCAGACCTATAGCCTATGCATACATCAACTATAGCTAACCATGGTCTCCTAGGATGAGTGGGTAGCCTACAAGATTAATCTTTGGCTGCAAAACTATGAAATCAACAGGATATTCCCAAGAATCTAATGCAATGACCAAATCTTCAATGATTCCTTCAGGCTTGACTGTTGACCTATCAACTAATTGCAAAACATTTTGTGTAGGTCTAAGGTTGGCTAACTGAAGTAATTGCATTGTTTCCTTAGTCATAACAATTATTTTTTCCCCTAAGTCTATCAAGGTGTTCTTGATAAGGGTCTCGTTAATCTTAATGTCCACTACTGGACTACCAGGTCTATGTATTTAGGGATAGTCATATTCCCTAACATGATATCTGCAAGGTTTCCTAAGACATGTACTATTTGAGGATTCTTCCTTTTCCTTCCTTATTTCTTAAGACATAGGTCCCTCACAGTTTTAGTATAAATAGGGATGTCTTTGATAGCTTGGATGAATGGAATTTTGATGCTCACATCCTTTAATTGACCTTGGAGGTCTGTATCTACCTGTGTGTGATGCTTTTGAATGGCTAAGCATTCAGGAATTGGAGGCTTTGGACTTGAGGTAGTTTGGTGTACTTGATTTGACTCAGGTTCCAAAGGTATTTTGTTTGAAGCTTCAACTGCAAGTTCCTCAACCTCCATCTCAGTGATTCAAGGGGATGAAGGTCCAACAAGTTGTTTTCCTGATTTGAGGTGGGCATCACTCACCTTTACCCTATAAGTGGGGTATTACATAGCTTCGTTATTATAAACTTGTTCGATAGGATTGTTATTAGGGTTAGGTACAGGTTGGGTAGGTATTTGTGGTGGCTTCGGTGGCTAGGATGTAGGATTTGATGGAGGCATAATGACTTGTTGTTGGGGTTGAGGAGGAAGCATAGGCTATTGATAATTCATGTTTTGTTGCTGCCATTGGTGGCCTTTTTACCACTGAGGCTATCACTGGTTCTGTTGTGTTCTAGCCATTGGGGATTGTAATTGGAATCCTGAAATTTTTATTGTAACCAAGGACTTGGTTGTTGCTAGTTTCAATTTTTTTGAGGTTGTGGTCATTGTTGAGAGTTTTACCATTGATTTTGGTTTGTTGGTCAAGGTTGAGAGTTTCAAGTAGAAAAGTTTTGATTTCCAATGGGAAAGGATGATTGAAGTTAAGAGGGTCTTGTGGCATACCTTGTCATTATTTCCATGGCCTTCTTTGAGCTATGTAAAAGAGCTATCCATCCTCTCCTTCAAATGGTTGAAAACTAGGTCTTTCAATTTTATCTTGTTGAATACTATCCACCCTCTTACATTTATAGTTTGCTTTCCTTTCCCTATAATTGGGGCAGTATTTAGTGAGCATTGCTTCAACTTCCTCTTGCTTCTTCTTGATGTGGAGGGTATCCAACTGAGTGGCTAAGTGGTTGATAATGTCCTCCTTCATGTTAGACAACAAATTGCTTAATTCTATCTTTGAAACCCTCATAGATGATTTTCCAATAGTGGATGCCTTGTCTCCTCTTGGTCTTTTAGTGGAAGTCCTGGAGTAATTCCTATAGACTTTGTAGATGTCTTCAAATGGTATTTGAGAGATATCCCCTTGTCCAATGAGGTTGAGGGTGTCCATACAATCCTCATCAACTCCCCTCAAAAATACTAACTTGAGGGATTCTTTAGACAACTTGTTATGTGGGTTTTTCTTCAAGGTAAACTAAAATCTCCACATAATCTTCTAATGGCTCATCCTCCTTTTGTGACATTCTGAAAATGTCATCTCTCCTCCTATCAAGTCCTCTACAATAGTCTTGGTAATTTTCCAAGAACACTGTCTTCATGGTATCCTAATCAGGGACAACATCCTTACTTAATCCCATAAACCATCTTAGGGTTGCATCTTTTAGAGTGGCAGGGAAGAGTTTGAGCCTATGAGCATCAGAATTATAGTCATAACTTTTGCATAAGACATCAAATTCAAGCATAAATGTGTCTGGGTCTTCAGTCACCAACCCATAAAAGATTGGTAATGTTGAAGGATGGATATTCTTCAGTAGAGTAGCCCTTTCTTGGTTGGTGATTGGGAACTCAAAGTTTGGACATTCAGGTTCATCCACTACATCACACATGGTTTGATACATCCCCTTTGTATGTGTGCTAGATTTTAGTGATAGGGAAATTTCTTCAATAGTACCCTTGTTCTAAGTATTAGATTCACCAATTTCTACTATGGTTTCTTGGCATGTAGAGGGAAGGAATTTTCCCAAAGGATCTATCTACCCCTGCATACATGAAATATGGCTTTATATAGTAGCTGTCCTGCATAAGATTAGTGTATCTTCTAGTGTGGTGAAAAATATTAAGTCTAACAATCCTAATGCTGAAAACAAAATGTAAACTATGAAAGTATTGAAAAACAATTCTATGAAGATAGCACCATCCTCGACAACGGTGCCAAAAATATAGAGTCTATACTAATGTATTGTAAACTTGGTAGAACTTACACAATTCAAAGGTATGTTTGACTGAATAGCCCACTCAACACTACAAAGGCTACATTAAAATGTCAACCCAAGGTTTGTAAAATTATGATGGTGCTACAATGTATGTGCCTTCAAAGATTTGAGGCTACCTAAATTATCCTATCCAAGGTGTTCTACTTGTTGAAAACTCACAAAATTGCAAAACAATAAAAGAACAAACTAGTGCTAATGGCTATGGGTTCCTACAACTTAACATGTAACTGAAATGTTGCTAATAAAGTATTATTGTATCAACTAAAAACTGATCAAAACTAACAATAAACTTATTCTAACCTCTGAAGTGCTACTAGTTAACCAAATACATGCATGCCCATGAACATTCATTACTAATAATCAAAGTATGAGATGCTAATTTAACTCGCATGTAATTCATAAAACAACTACTAAACAAAAATAAATAGCTATAAATGAAGTGAAGAACAATTACCTTGAGTGGCCTACTCAAGTGGTTGTCCTCACTTAACTAGAACCGGATTTAAGTATCAAATTCTACACATCCATGTAAAATTCAACTTCATTCATTGCACATCACAGAAGATTACACAAAATCTTCTTCACAGATTGTATTCAATGAAATCATTCTAAATAACCATGTCTATAGGTAATAACTGAAATTGAAAAAAAATTGATGATGAAATACTAAAATCAACTAGTTGATCAAAGGACTCAACTATCGGCTATATACAAGCATGGGGGAGTCTTATTCTAAGCAACAACTAACTGCAATCATTAACTTCCACTCCTAGATATTAGAGCATATTGTTAAGATTGAATTGTTCAAACTATAACTGAAAAGAAAGAAGAATCCTAATAGAACTAAAACCCTGTGAAACAAATTTGTATATAAAACACACAAACAATTATGCAAAATCCTATTAACAAAAGAGTTCTTCTCCTCCAACACTTTATTAACTTGTCATAATGATGCACGTTCAACTCCATCGGGTGTTTTCATACAATAATTATTACATTCAGCTTAACTTGGAACTTCCCC
This sequence comes from Sequoia sempervirens, assembly GCA_007258455.2. Lineage (NCBI taxonomy): Eukaryota > Viridiplantae > Streptophyta > Pinopsida > Cupressales > Cupressaceae > Sequoia > Sequoia sempervirens. Next base: position 5,899 of record VDFB02128764.1, read on the forward strand.
TATTTTGCTGTTGCAATCTTCCTTTTGTTGTGGGTTACAACTTCAGTTGCTATGGGCTACAGTTTCCCCTTGGCTGTAAAAAATTTAATTCACAAAACATGTGCACAAAGCTAACTACCATAATTATACACAGAATTCTATTCACATTTCATACATATGTACATATAAACTATGCAATGCTACCACATTAAAACCATATTTCCATTACTATGCTTTAGGTCCAAGGTTGTATAATAAACATGAAAAGATAGCATAACATAGGAGTATTTTCTAAAAGGTATATCTAAAAGTGTCTAAAAGTATGTATAAAAGCAATATAAAATAGACAAATAATTGAACCCATCACTAATGACATGATTCCTTTGAAGAGTGGAAGACCTTATATTTTTTCCCTTGTAGAATCTTGCAATGTGTCTTTGTTTGTTGCAATTATAGCAAATGATACTAGCTTGCAGAGCAAAATTGCTTCTTCTCGCATTGGATCTACACTCAACAACTTTATGACCGAACTTGTTGCATGAGTAGAATAACCATAGAAAGAGTGAGAGGTCATAGTATGATTATTCCTTATCACCTTACTCATGCATTCATCAGTCTTGTGGCCAAATTTATTCCAAGCATAGCACTAACCATTAAATGATTGAGATTCCATACCATTATATCTTGGAGGACTAAGAGAATTCAGACTTATCTTGCTTCTGCACTCAACTGCCTTATGACCAAATTTGTTGCATGCATAGAAATTACCTTTAAACTTGATAGGAGCAGTTTGGGCATGCTTCCTGAAATTCACTTTCTTATTCTGGATAGGTGTGAAATCACCTTCTTTCTTGTTTTCTTGATTTTTCTTTGCATCTTCAGAGGATGTCTCCCTTTTTTCAATTTTCCTTTTGTCTTGAAGTTATCATACAATTTTTTAGATGTCTTGAACATAGGAATTTTCCCTTTTCAAAGTCAAGCCTGGATTTCTCTTTAGAGGGCTTTTGAGAATTAATCAGTTCATCAAAAATTTCAAAACCTCCTTTCAATTTTAAACCTTTATCAATTTTCTCTTTTTCCCTTTCAAGTTGTTTTCTTAGAGTAACAATTTCTTCCTCAAGCTTTGAACATTCAACAGTTTTATCTTGAAGCTTGGTATTCAAACAGTCTTCAATCCTTTTGACTTCCTCAATCTTAATTTTAAAGGACCAGAGATCACAACTTCTGCTTCCTTGAATTTATTTCCTTCTTCTATTTGAGCTTTTAGTTTGCTAAATTCTTCTTTTGATTCTTTTGCCTTTGCCTTCAATTTTTCAATTGTCTCTTTTGATTTTTCTACTATACATTCATATTTGATATTTTGCAACCTTGCTTCATCTAGATCCCTAAGAGCAAACCCGAGTTCACCTTCAAAATCAACTTCACATTCTTTTGGATTAATATCCCAACCTTCAAGTTCCATTGATTCTAGGTTTGGTTATATGATGAAAATATCATTGATCTTTTCCACATACCCCATGTGTTCAAGTGCAGGATTGACCTTAGTTGTTAGGCTTATTCAAGGCACTTGTCTCTGATACCAATTGTTGAACACAAAGCAATGTTGAGAGGGGGGGTGAATCAACATGTATTAAAAATAAAACATTCACATATGCAGATAACACATCACATCACATGAACTGAAAGAAAAACAAAAAGGAAAAAATGCACCACACCATAACACCAGGATTTCTACATAGAAAACCCAATGAGGGAAAAACCATAGCGAGAGTTAACTCACAATATAAAAGTTCATTGCTTAACACGTTTTACAATGTAGTTTAAGGCTCACTACCTATAGACTTGCACACACTGAAACAGAGACAACTTCATGGGTAAGATATAGAGGACCTGATGAGACTTGTTGTCTCAAAGCAGGGTACATAAAAATTATGATAAAAAACTAAGACTTGAATTGTTGTAGATGAGGTATCTAACTTATGCTAACATTGTAGTTCCTTTTTCACACATTACATCTTCATACAGATTTCACACACTTCATATTTAACATCATGCTTAACTCATATTCCACGCACTCCTCTCTTTGCAAATGATTTATCCTTCTATAAATATCCTCTGCAACAATATGAAACCTCCAATTAAGTAAGCTAAAACATGACCCTTAAATGTAACAAATGATATTGCACAAGTCATCATTAAAACATATCCAAAGTGAAATAACTTTGATTACAAATCAACACACGCTATATTGAGACCTAAGAGAACTTCCACACATTCTCCAAAATAATATTAACTGATCAGGATCAATTGCAAATGAAGAAAACAAGTCATGTTAGCCCATTAGTACAAGTACCATCAATATTGTTATTGCTTTATTTCATACCACTAGGGAGATACCAAAAACATCATGTGGATCAAGATATGAATGATGTAGGTAATCTACAATATCCCTACAACCTTTTCCAAAAAATATGTAATCTTTAAATGTTGGTGCAGTTGAAGAAGTTTACTGAAAATACAAAAACAAAGCATTTCAGATCAATTGTAACACATTGTTAATTGAAGATTAAGCTTGTGGATCTCTAACACACTTGATACTATTAGATAATGTGTATTGATCACTATTGATCATGTCCTCAAATTTGTAAGACCAAGATCATATCCTCAAAACAATAAGACCAAACTAGCACCTTCAAAGGAATGCAAAGCATTCTAGCCAACCTTTATCATTGCATTGCACTATTAGGGCACTGTCCATAACACTGTCAACTATAGCTTTGACTGTAGAAAGTGTGAAGACTTGATTCTCTAGATATAATATCTTCATAGCATGGCCATCATTTCTTTTGAACCACAAGATAAAATCTTGCACAACAGATGGATGTGGACCAAAAGGATATGATACTACCTTAAGGTATACACTATTGGTGCCTTAGCCAGTCTTCTACAACCTATCTCAACATGCAGTACATGAATCTGGAATGATATCAAGGTAGACATATTTTAGGCACATTAGGACACAAGTATCATCCTTTGTAACATACTTAGATCACCATTCTTACTGATACTACCCTGCAAACCTACCTCAATTTATATCCACTTATGTAGCAACTAACTCTAGAGTATGTACATACTTCAATAACACATATTGACATCAATGACAGCCCAGATAGGGTTGACATCAATGATAAAAATTACTGCCAACAGATTGAATGTATTATTGTTGAGTTTGAATTGCTTGAATGTATTGTTGTTGGGGCTGACTTGATTGGATGTATTGTTGTTGGGGTTGACTTGATTGAATGTATTATTGTTGGGGTTGACTTGGTCTAATGTATTGTTGTCGGGGTTGACTTGATTGAATGCATTGTTTTTGGGGTGAACATAGTGGAATTGAATTTTTTTGCATGTGTAAGGTACTCATGTTTAAGTGGGATCTAGCAAAGCTAGGTGATTATGGGGGTGTGAATCGATCTTGATGTGTCTCTTGATATGTTTTCCATTGAAATTTTGATGTGTTAGGTGGGGGTGGTGGTGTATAGGTGAAAGTAGTAGCCATATTTTCCCTTGATGTTTGCATTGGGTTTGCTTGATCTATTTCTAGCCCACTTTTAGTATTACTGAGATCTACATCCTTGATAAGATGAGCGAGTATTTTAGCACCTTTTTGAGCCAACACTTGAAGATAGTGATCAATATTTTTCTCAAATCGCAATTCCAAAACTCTCAAATTTCCCTAAGGTCTTGCTCAAATTCTTGAATATATTCGAATGAAGGGTCTTGACCATTCTCATTATAAGGGACCCTTAAAGGCTCATCATAAGGGAAGGGCGGGTTTGAAGATGCTCCTTGCTCATGTAGACCCATCCTTGTTAAAAAAAATTATTCTTATTTATGAGATTGCATGTTTTTCTTATATCAATATCTTGTAATTGGCATATGCAATATAAGACCTTAGATAAAATAAGATTTTATTTCAAAAAAATTGATACTTGTTGCTCAAAACCAAAATAACCAAAGTTAAGTTAGATCTCCCAATGATGATAATGATATTTATTGATAAAATAATAGGCCCCATTTGAACTAGACTTATGAGTCCATGCAAGATGATCAAGATTGATATTGATGAAGTCCATTTGAACTAGACTTTTGAGTCCAAGTAAACTTGATAAAGAGTAGAGATCCCCAACTCAAGAGTAGCTTGTAACTCTCAAGATGACACATCCACAAATGATATGATATGATAAAAAAGATAGGAGATCCAATTTGAAACTTGATAAACTTTGATAATGATATGACAAGATACCAAAAAATTATCCACTCCTCAAATAGTATTGAGGACAATAATACAATGCCAATAAAAGATCTTGTTAAAGCCTTCTTTTATTTGATAGTTTTATATTTTACCTTTGATTTGGAATGTTTTGATTTTGAATTATTTTTGAGTTTTTGCAATTTGTTCAAAGATTAGAGACACACAAAGATATAATGAAAAATAGAATGTCCTGGGCTCAATTTTGAATGGATATCTCCCATTCAATTTCAAGTGGAGATGATGATCTAAAAAATAAAACATGCAAGAAACATTAACAAGCCTACTCAAGTGGGTATGGCCAAAATTTTTTTACTAGGCTTTACAAGCTCAACTAGGGGTATCCTCAAGATATACCACAAGGGTGTGTGAGGCCTAATTCGTATATGAAAGGGAATAATGCCAAACAATCAAGAGGAGAGGGTAACCCACTCTCCAACTTCACTTCTCTAAGGTATATATTTCTTAGAGGATTAGCCTACATTCACAAGATTCCACTTCCAAGAGGCATGTCTTTCGATACAACCCTGCTCTCTATATTCCATCAATACATGGGAGTTGAGGTCGTCCCCTAGAGTGATCACTTCTCTTGGTAGGCCCCCTAAAAATAAAAACAAGATCATTTATTTTTTATCCTCAAGATCATCGATGGGTGTGAGAGGAGAGCATACGTAAGTAGATCTTGGGGATTAAAAGACACTTGTTTATTTTAGAGCCCAAATCCAAATGTGAAAGGTTAATTTTAGCCCAATTTCCAATATGAGGAAGACACACAAAACTAGATTGATTGAAGCAAAGAAAATAATGTAACTATTTTAGAACTTTGAAAAATTTGGAGTGAATGAACCTAGAGTCAAATGCTAATCTTGAAATGCCAATATGATGAAGAGCTCCAAATCCACTTTTCTTTTGCAACCCTTGATTTTTCAATCTCTGCACACAAAGACCAACAAACAAGCCTAGAAAAGAAAAGCAAGATCACTTATTCCTAATCCTCAAGATCACTCTAAGGTGCGATAGGATAGCATACATAAGTAGATATTTGGGATTAAGATAAAATGGTTTTTTTTAGGTCTCAAATCAAAATGTGAATGGTAAATTTTAAGTTCAATCTCAAATGTGTGAAAACATGCAAAACAAGATAGTCTAAAGCAAACAATGATAGCATTAATGGATTATTTAGGATTTTATAAATGATAATAGAACTCTTGTAAAGATTAGCAAATAATTTTATAATGCAACAAATAGATGTTTAGAAAAAGATATGCTCGTCACAAGGTTGCAATTTCATTTTTTTTCATTTTCACCTAGTCAAACTAGATCTGATTATTTTGTAATATTTTTAGCCCCAAAATAAAAAATTTAAAGAATATCCCCTTGCTAAAATTTTGAGAACTTTCAAAAAATGTAAAAATATCTAAAAAATTCCTTAATTTGCACCCTAAAAAGTAGGTTTATGGTAAAACCCTAATTTCCAAAGATATGATTTTTGGTCGCTATTTCGACCTTAAAAATTAAAATGCAAAGAATATACCCCTATTTAATTTTTGATAGCTTTCCAAAAGCATATTGTTTTCTAAATTTTTTTTTGATTTGTAACTTTAAAACCAAAATTATGAAAAACCTTAAAATGACAATAAGTCACCAAATATTGTTGATCTTAGTTTGATTTTTTTACTGTAGCCTCCTGAGATGATCCCTAACATTCAATGAAAAATTATATAAAAATTCCAAACCATTTGAAAGATATGATTAAATATTTGAAATTTAGGGTTTCTCAAATTATATGATATTTTTATCATTATTTTAATCTCAAAAATTAAAATACAACAAAACATACCACTGTTTAATTTCTAAGGGCTTTCCTTTTTTTTTTAAATTCATTGATTTGTGACCTAAAAATCAGATATATGAAAACCCTAAAATGTTAATAACTCACCAAATATTGATGATCTAAACCCGATTTTTTATTGGAGCATCTTGAGATCATCCAAAATCTTCACTAAAAATTGTGTAGAGAAATTTACAAACATTTGAAAGATATGGTGAAATCTTTGAAATCCTAGGGTTTTTCCTTCAACCTACAAAAGTTAGCTCCAAAAACTTTGTCTACATAAAAGAGCTAAAAATAAGCAAGATAAGGTTAGAAAAACCTTTAAAAAATAAAGATCTAATAGGGATGTGGGTCCCACTGAGCATGCCAAAATATGGATGGTAAAAATATGAATCATTGTAGTGTAGGAAATTGTATACCTTTACAATTTCACACTATGTTTGGGTTCCTTGATTTATTGGACTTAATTAAGCTTCTAAATTACCAAATTATGCATTCCAAAGCCTTATTTTTCCCATTTTCCATAAGGGAAACTGACATTTAATTAATACAATTAATATTTTAATCACATTGGAGCATGTGTGTCCTATACTTTTAGGCCAGGATCCACTCGTCCAAGGGCGAATGGGTCACCTTCAATTCCTAAGACCCATTTTTTAAATATGTTTTCAACGACATTTCAATGATTCAAATTCAATATGTAATTGTCGGCTTTTGGAATCTAATTTTTGAGAAATTAGATAAATGACTATAAATACATAGTCTTTTATCAATTCAAATTTAACTATCAAGAACACATTTTTTGGAGACTTCATATGAGAAAATATTATTTTCAAGCGCATTCAAGAGAAGATTTATTAGTCATTTGTTGTAGCATTCAAGATCCTATCATCATGTTCAAACTTGTGTGTTCATGTCATCTTGTGAAGGCTAACATGCACTATTTTTTATTAATTAAGCAAGGAAGGGTCGTGATCCTGTGGTTACATAGGCAAAATAACAAAAAAAGAGACAAGCTAGGAGGAACAACACCAACCAATAACAAAAAACAACAATGGACTAGAACTAGAAACTAAGGTGGCACGCAAGATGAGTGTCAAAAACTGTAACCACAAAACCATGATAAACTTAATCAAAAACATAATACCCCTACTAAACCAACTTATAATACACAAACCATTAATAAGGTCAATCAAAGACTAGCAAAAACTTAACCATAACAAAGCTATAATATAATAGCAGTCTGAAATTATAAAGCAGAGATCCAAAAATGCAGAGTAGCCATAAATAGCAAAGAGAAACAATGCCACTACTTGGCATTGGATATCAAGTCCCTCTTCTTTCACCTAGTCCTTATTTTCTTATCTCTTCCCCATCTTCTTGAGCATTTTCCTTATCTTAATTTGACCTGAAACAACACCCACCATTTCCCTGTGCATGAGGTTGTTGGTAACCCTCATAAAATTGATGATGGATTTCTCCATATCACCATCAAAGTGACGATGGCTTTCTACATATATGTCATTTCCCTATGCATGAGGTTGTTGGTAACCCTCATCAAAGTGATGATGGATTTTGGCAAATATGTCGTTGCCCTGTGCATGAGGTTGTTGGTAACCCTCATCAAAGTGATGATGGCTAATATGCATTATTGATCCTAAAGCATCAAAGCATTTTTAAGTGTCCAAATCCATCAAGCAAAGCAAGATCAAGTTCCTTGGAGTGATGTGTTTGTCTTCAGTCCTCTAAGGGAATTCGTTGAAGGTTTGGTGAGTTGTAACAAGCAAGTGTTCATTCATCATTTCCTTCTCCATTTTCATTATCTTTTTATCAAGGTTTAATTACCAAACTTTGGGTTTGACTAAGGCAAACCCCCATTCAAACAAAACATTTTTTCTTCTCTTTGTATGTGCAAATTGTAGGTTGAAGAAGGATTGAAGATATTGAAGAGAAATTTTGTATTGTTGCATAAGTTGTCATCATTGTTGTCAAGCCATGGAAACTCAATTGCAGTCTTTATTTATGACTTTTTGATAGTGGAACCAGTGCAAAAAAAAGCTAAAATCCAACATCAAATGACTGTAAAAAGTGTTTTCAAAAGCCCTAACCAAGACTCATTCACCTAGGGGTGAACCTGTCCTTCAATAAAACTCAAAATCAACTTTTGGTGATAGGTGTATGTGTCCTTACCCTTCTCAGATCTACCTACAAACTATGATTTTAGTTTATGTACTTTCGAGAATTTGCATTTCATGTTCTAGGTCTTATAATTCATTTAGTTTGAACATTACATATCATTTTAATTTGGTTTCAAATTTGTCCTATTGTCTTAAGGATTGAGATCCAGGTCCAATTGACTCACCATTGAGGTTGAAATTCAATCTTTACACCTTGTGATCTCTTTCCTAATTAAATACCCTTAGGGAAAGGCACAAATAAAGAAAATACCCCCTCAACATCAAGGAACCCTTTTCCCTATGATGGTAGCGATGCATTCACGCAAGGATTTGGCGGAGGCGGCTAGGGTTTTGCTTGAGCCGAGCTTCCTGCGAGAGGATTTACAGGGGGCGTACGAGGATTCTTTTCCTATTAGAGACAACGGGGCAAGGATCTCGCCAGGGAATCGTGGTGGTTTCTCAGCTGCGGCCAATGGTGGAAAGGAGCAACCTGTTCAAGGCGACGCTGTTTGTAATGAACAAGGTGCAAACGGGGGTTTAAAGAAGTTGCGGCTTGAACACAGATCTGAGCCCGAAAAGATAGTAAATCAGTCTAGCAAGCCCATTGTTGCGGAGAAAGGTGAGAACCATGCAACACACCATGATGCTGATGAAATCACATTGGTGCTAGAAGGTGAACTGGAGAAAGAAGTTGTCTCCAATGAAAATGTTTTTGCTGGGCTGGGCCTGATTAGGAGGTTCAAGGGCTACTGGCCAAGCTTACCTGATCTTCACCAATGGATCTCCAAATACTGGAAGCCCCTGCTAGACGGGTATGTTCAGATTTACCCTATGGCCAGAGGGTTTTTTATTGTTGTGTTTGAAAATGTACAGGATAGAAATAGGATCCTCTACGATTATCACTGGGATTGGGAAGAGAAGCATGTCCTGATGCTAAAGCCATGGCATCCGGCTTTCAACCCAGCTTCTAAAGTTTTTGAAATGGTTCCCCTTTGGGTGAGGCTTCCAAACCTCCCTCTACAGTTCTAGTTTGATTCTTGTCTGGAGGCCATAGGAAACTCATTAGGAACCTTCATAATGGTGGATGAAGCTTCGTCTAATCTTCTGCATTCTACTTATGCTCGCATCTTGGTAGAAATGGAAATATCAAAGGTGCCCCCGAAGGTGATCCGCTTAAAATCCTCAAAGGGTTGTTGGGTACAGACCCTATATTATGAAGGGGTTCCTTTTAGATGCAGAAAATGCCACCAAACAGGGCATTTGGCGGCTGAGTGTGTCAAACACAGTAGAAACAAGACTTCCTCTTGGTGGAAAGATGCATCCACCCAGCATTACACAGTGGAGAAACAAGAGACGAAGCAAGGGAGCTCTCAGAGGAAAGGCTCCATGGAGAAGAGAAGGGCTTCAGAGGAGCCGCACCAGGGGGAGAGACAACTGCTGCAGGAGGAGAGTTGTATGGAGCAACAACAGTTTGAGTCGGCTTCAACTCAGGAAGGACTACTAGCAGCAAACAGAACAAATGAGGCTTTTGATGGTGGAGTCAAGGAGTTGTGCACCAAAAATGGGGCTGCAACCCCAGAATGTAAGGAAAAGAAAGGATGTGTGAGACCCCAGAAGAAAGAAGCAGGAAAACAAAAGCTTGATGAGCAACACCAGCTAGGCAGCAGTGGAGATGGTGCTTGGAGGAGCATCCGGGATTTACCTTCTCAGAAGGAGGATGCGAAAAAATAGATTGCTTTTGTTCAGTATCAACAAGATAGAAGTGGAAATGACACCTAGAGGAGTTCCCAGGTTTTATCTTTGGATTGGAGAAGGAGGCATTGTAGAAGTTGAGCAAATACAACTTCATAGGAGCCCAGTGATCTCTGCAAGCAAAAAATACCTGTTACAAGAAGAAGCAAAGAGAAGCAACAAAGAAGTTCTCAAAAGATGTGGAGCTCAATATTCACCAAAATGAAAATAAGAGTTCATGTTACAAAAGAGAAGATTGCAACTACATATAGGCCAAAAAAACCTAAAAAAGGAAACTCTAGGCTTGCAAAATAGTAATTAATAAAATAATTAATTACTATTCACCTAATGTTAGCTTAAGTGTAAAAAGAGGTAAAAGGGACTTTAATTAATTAAACAAATACTGTTTAATTAACCAAGTCAATAACCAATTACTCTAACACCCCCCCTTAAGCTAGACTTAGGGAGAAGCTAAAACCTAGAAGAAGCTACTGAAAGAAAAAAACAATGGGTCCCGGCAACATGGCCAGATCAGGAACCCAAGTACAAGGAAATCTCTATGAAACGGAGAACAAGGAGAAAACCCAGTGGGAAAAAAACTCCTCTCCAAAAAGAGATAGAAGAACATGCTGAAAGAAACATGAAGGAAGGAAGGCCTCATAAAGACCCCCCAAGGACAACTTCCTTCACCCCAAGCATAGATCGCAACTGAAGATAGCGCGGTGAGGCAAAAGGCTTCGTGAAGATGTCTGCAACCTGGTCTGCAGTGGTAATATACTCCAAGAGGAGAACACCCTCCTGAATCAACTGTCGGATGAAATGCATATGAAGCTCAATGTGCTTCGTCCGCTGATGCTCCACCGGGTTGCGAGAAATGTGTATAGCACTCTGATTGTCACACCAAAGAATAGTGGGACTATCAGGAGGAAAACCAAACTCAGTCATCAACTGTCGAAGCCATAAGATCTCCTGACTAGCGAGCACAGCAGCTCGGTACTCAGCCTCTGTAGATGATAATGCATGAGCAGTCTGCTTCTTGCAAGACCATGTGATAGGACCAGAGCCAAGACAGAAAACAAAGCCAGAAGTAGACTTCTGATCATTGACATCACCAGCCCAATCTGAGTCAGTGTAGCCAACAATGTGAGGATCCCCTGATGTGTAGTGAATGCCATAAGAAAGGGTGCCCTGAATATACCGCAAAATACGTTTGGCAGCTTGCCAATGACTCTCATGAGGATCATGGGAGAATCGAGAGACAAGGCCAACCGCAAAGGAAAGATCAGGACGAGTGTGAGTCAGGTACAACAAACTGCCGACCAACTGCCTGTAAAGTGTAGAATCTACAGAAGGAGTGGGGCAAGTAGAAGTCAAAACAACCCCTGACTGAAAAGGTGTGGGGGCATGCTTGCAATCAAGCATGCCAAAGCGCTGAAGCATATTAAGAGCATACTTCTGCTGGTAAATGGAGATCCCATCAGAAGACTGAATCACCTGAAGACCAAGAAAATAGTGCAGAAGACCGAGATCGGTCATCTCAAACTGCTCCATCAAAGCTCGCTGAGCATGCTGAATCATAGAGGATGAACTACTTATGATGAGGAGATCATCAACATATAGAACAAGAATCAGGATCTCACCCTCAAGATTCTGAATATAGACTGTAGGATCATAATGACAGCGTGTAAAACCAGTGGAGAGCAAAAAAGAGTCCATCTTCTCATACCAAGCCCGAGGGGCCTGTTTGAGACCATATAATGAACGCCGAAGTCTGCAAACCAAAGAAGCATCCTGAACAAAGCCCTGAGGCTGCTCCATATAGATCTCCTCCTGTAGGTCACCATGCAAGAATGCACTCTTCACATCCATCTGATAAATGGACCAGACCCGAGAAGCTGCAAGGGATAGGACAAAGCGAATAGAATTCATCTTGGCGACAGGGGCAAATGTCTCGGAGTAATCAATACCCTCAACCTGTGAGAAACCCTTCGCAACAAGACGTGCTTTGTACTTATCAATAGAACCATCAACAGCATACTTGGTGCGATACAACCATCTGCACCGAACCATCTTTCTGCCCTTAGGAAGAGGACAAAGATCCCAAGCACTATTTCTCATCAAAGAAGAATACTCCTCCTCCATAGCACTATCCCACTCAGGGTGACCAATCACCTCAGAAAACTTCCGAGGATCCTCTGAAAGAGCATGACTCAAAAGACTAGAACCCACAATATGAGAACGGGTGCGACGAGTGTCTGAAGGATCACCTGCCAGAGATCCTGCTGCCTCAATAGTAAAGCGAGCCCATTTGGGCATCTGAGGTGGAGCAAGAGGAGGTGGAGATGGGGGATCATCAGCATCCTCATCATAATTATCCTCAACATAATCATCCTCACCATAATCCTGAAGAGGGGCGGTGGGAGGAAGAGGTAGTGAAGGAGACACTGGAGACAGGGTATCCACTGTGGGAAGGCGCTCATCAAACTGGACATCCCATCGAAACAGACCTCTCTGGAATCAGGATCAAACAACCTGTACGCCTTAACATCCTCACAGTAGCCGACTAAAATAAGGGGTTGACTCTTCCGCTCCATGACTCTCCGCTGAGCATCAGGAATAAAGGCCCATGCCTCACTACCAAATACTCGAAATGATGAAACATCAGGCTTGTCATGAGACCAAGCCTCCTCATGAGTCATATGTTGAATCGCCTTGTGAGGCATCCGATTCTGAATATAATTGGCACAATTAACTGCCTCAGCCCAAAAGGATGGATCCATGGACCTGGACTGAATCATACAATTCGCCATCTCCCGTAAAGTCCTGTTCTTTCGCTCAGCGACACCATTCTACTGAGGGGTGTAGGGAACAGTAAACTGATGCTGCAAACCATGCTCAATGCAAAAATCTCTGAAAGCCTGATTCACATACTCCCCCCCATTATCTGTACGTATCTGCCGAATAGAAAGGCCAGACTGCTTCTCTACAAATGTCTTGAAGATTCGAAAGGAATCAAAGACATCAGACTTGTACTTAAGAAAGTACACCCATGTGCATCTGGAGAAGTCATCAATGAATGTGAGTACATACTTGGCCCCAGAAAAAGGAGTGGGAAATGACATGAGGTCACTATGAATCAACTCCAAGGGTGCCAAAGCACGAGTGGCGCTTCCCTTCGGAAAGGGATCCCTGTGATGCTTTCCAAGCACACAACCATGACAAACACCGTCAGTGCAGGAAATCGGGGGAAGACCAAGAACAAGTGCCTGAGTACTCATCTGCTGAAGATATCGGTAATTGACATGGCCCAAACGCTCATGCCAAAGCTTACTCACAGAATCTGCATGTGCTATAAGAGATGAACCTGTACCCGCAGAAGGCTCAAATCCATCAAATCTGTAAAGACGAGATGCAGTATCAACATACCCAGTAGCCACAATCAAATCAGAGTCATGGAGGTCCCGAATAACCACATGATGTGGTGAGAACTCAACTGTCTTACCAGAGCCAGAATGGCAAATCTGATAAATGGACAAGAGGTTCGTCGAGATGTCAGGAACAACCAAAACATCCTGCAGAGTACCCCCATCCAAGGTGACAGAACCTGAACCCAAGACAGAAAGTTGTGAAGAGTCACCCACTGCAATCTGTGAAGTACCACAAGAGGCAAGAGAGGTGACCAACTGCTGAGTATGAGTCATATGGTGAGAAGCACCAGAATCTAGAATCCAAGTGGACCCATAGGTCGATGCGCGAGCAGTGAGAGCATGACCTTTCCCTGTGGAAGGAGAAGACGACTGAGGTGAGGAGATGTTATGCTGATGCAGGGCTTCCTCTAAAGCCTCTAATCGTTTCCAACACCTGGAAACTGGATGTCCTTCCTTGCCACAGAAGGTGCAAGTGTCTGCTGATTTCTTCTTAGTCTTGGAGGAAGACTCACCAGACTGCGAAGATTTTCCCTGTTTTGGATTAAGTGGTGGTTTGAAATCAGACTTAGGAGGTGGTTTGGAGGAATGCTCACGACCTGTTGAATCTTTCTTGGGCTTCGGTTTCTGCTTCGGTTTCTCCTTAGATGACTGAGCAACCAATGCTTTGTTCTTTGATCCTGAGAGCATATCAATCTGAGAAAGGTGTGACTGCTCACGAGACAAACGCTCACAAAACACATCAAAGGTAGGCATGGTAAAACGAGTACCCAGACCATCCATGGTGGAATAGAATGAAGAAGCAAATATCTGAAATGGACCACGAAGCTTCGAAAGGATCAAGTAAATGCACTCTGTGTCTGACTTATTCTTGCCACAACCCTGTAAAATAGTGCGGATTGTTTTGAACTGGGTCAAAAAATCCTCAATGGTGGGAAATGATTCAGGTAACAGTGAAGTCAACTCGGCCTCAATCTGTAATGCTCGGAACTCATTAATAGTCCCAAAAAGTGTCTCAAACTTCAACCAAATGTCGCGAGGAGTGAGCAAAGCATCAAGGTGAAATAGAAGGCTTCTGAAACGTGCAGAGATAGCAAACCCATAGCTTCATCCATCTTGTTCCTGTGCTGGAGAATCTCAAAAGGACGCTGCAACTGAGGTTGAACCTCATCTAGACAAGACCACAACCCTCGGGACCTGAGAAGCCTCATCATACGAGACTTCCAGGTGTGATAGTTGTGTGATGTGAGTAACTCAACTGAGGAGTCTGCCATGAAACCCTGCACCTGTACCTGTAACTGTACCTGTACCTGCTGGTGTTTTTTATTATTATGTGATCTTTCAGAATAGACAGAAGATGCAGAAGGGTTTGATTGTTTTTGAGAGTTTCGGTGTTCTGGATTTCTGATATAAATGACAGAAAGCGAGAAAAAACACCCCCCACAAAAGAGAAACCCAAACCCTAGTACAAACGAAGGAGGAAGCAATGCATAAGCAAAAAAGCTTCAAACAAATTTGCATGTACCTGAATAAAATTTGAAGAACAAGGATCACATAGCTGAATAGTGCAGGTTGAGAGCTTTCCAACGCCTATTCGTTTGCGAAAAACGGAGTCCGGATGCAAAAGATATGGCTCCGGGAGTGCAAAAAACAAGTTCTGACTTTGACTGAGAGAACAGCATTAAGAGGGAAAAATCAGGAAATCAGACCTGATCCATCAGAACGGCGCCGGAAGTAGCTTTCCAACAGTATCTCGTTTGAAAAAAATGGAGATTGTATGCCCATTTGACACCCAATTTTGTGAAAGCTCCTGAAAATGCACAAGAAGGTCCTCCAGAGCCCTCAGGGGCTAAAAAGACCCACAGTCCATTTGAAGCTAGGAATTTGGAAGCGTCGAATCCGTGGTCGAGACTCGGAAGGTAGGCTTTCGGTGAGCTGAGCAGGCCCGAAACTCAGAAGAACTCGGCGAGCTCGGATACGCTTAAGCCCGAATTTCGAGGCGGCTTCAATTTCGGGGCCTTGAGCTCTTTCTAAAACCATGGCCCGGTAGGAGGTGGAAAGTAGAGGCGTGGCCGTGGCGGATCAATAAAGTGATGGGAACTGGGCGTGGCCAGCAAGGAGTGAAATAGCCAGCGGCCGGTCCGGGACGAGTCAACAAACGGCGAGACAAGGAAAAACACAATGGCGTAGAGACGAAGAAAGCCGTCGGAAGCGGGAACCAAAACTCGTCGGTGGACTCGGCTTGGCCGGGAATTTCGGTCGCGAGGCTTCGGCGGATAGCTTACGGCGGGCGGCTTCGTGAGGATCTGGCTTCAGCGAGAGCTTCGAGGCTTGGCTTCAGCGATGAACGAAGCGGTCGGCGGGCTTCGGTGGAGCGCTTCGGTGAGCTCGATGAAAGGTTGGCGGAGGACTTAACCGCGGCGGTGGGCCAGCGGCTGGCTTCATGATAAGAACCGGCGAGTGGTGGCCGTAGAGTGGTGAAGACGATGCAGTAAGCCCTCCTCAAGAAAGGGCATAAAAAAAAGCACGCATTTTTTAATTTTTAATTTTTGCCTGCGTAAAAGCGTGTCTAGACCACACAGGCTAAAATTTGCCTCGAAATCACACAGTGGCCAAATTGGGCGTGATGCCATATATGAAAATATGGGTTTTGGCTGCTCTGAATCAAGTAAGGTCGTTTAAGGCCCAAAAAGCACCTAAAAAATTTGATTTCTTTTTAACAAAAATCATTGGGCCGAGGAATACATAAACCCTAGTCTGCTTCCAATGCAAAATTCTCAAAACAAGAATAGGTAGCTGCAGATCTGAAGCTCTGATACCATGTTGAAGTTGAGAAAATACAACTTCATAGGAGCCCAATGATCTCTGCAAGCAAAAAATACCTGTTATAGGGAGAAGCAAAGAGAAGCAACTAAAGAAGTTCTCCAAAGATGTGGAATCAATATTCACAAAATGAAAATAAAGAGTTCATGTTACAAAGAGATTTCCGGCTACATATAGGCCAAAAGGCAAAAGGAAACCCGGGCTTTTAGAATGGTAATTAATAAAATAATTAATTACTATTCACCTAATGTTAGCAAGTGTAAAAGAGGTAAAAGGGACTTTAATTAATTAAACAAATATTGTTTAATTAACCGATCAATAGCAATTATATGATGGCAAGGATTGAGGGCGGTTGTAGGTTTTGGGAAAGAAAGCAAAGAAGGAGAAGAAGAAATCCTTTAACATGGTGCTTCGATCTCAGACAAAAGGCCATCCAAAATATTTTTAAATTTTTCATGTATATGAGTTTGCTGTAATTTGCTTCTAGGTTTTGGTAGTTGGGTTTAAGTGGAGTTTGGTTGGGACTGTTTTGGAAGCTTTTCAGCTTTGCTTTGTAACTTGCTTTTTCATATTTTAATAATATAAATCTTTTCACTGACCAAAAAAAAATAAAACAAATAGTCTATTATTTATACATAAAATAATATCAATATATATTATTTTTTATATTAATATTAATATAATATTTAAAAATGATTTATAAATTATTTAATATAAAATTTAGATAATAGCAAAGTCATCATGGCTAAGATCTTGATTTGCTCCATTGTTGGTTGCTCTTTAAAGTAATAAATTATGAAAAAACAATAATGATATGATGCAATGATAATGATAAATTCTCAAAGATAAATGATACCTATGCTTGATAAATGAAAATAATAAATGATTTATAGTGCTTGAATGTTTGATAATGCTTGAATTCTTGATAATTTTTTATTATAAAATTGCTAGAGAGATCTTGACAATAAAAGTGCTAGGGAGATCTTGACAATTATAGTGCTAGAGAGATCTTGATAATAAAAGGGCTAGGGAGATTTTGGCAGGAAAAGCTTCTTATTTATATGCTTCACTTACATTTGATCAATGGTGGAGATTGATTTTGATGGAGTGTGTGTGGGCTATGGAAAAGAAAGTTTGTGGCCTATAGCAGGTCGTGACCTGCATGTTGCATACCTTCTTTGCATGCGTGTGGGGGGAGAATATCTAGTGTGTGGGGGTGAATACAAGAAATGAGGGGTTTTTATTATGAAGTTTCTGTATTTTATTTGTGTTTCTTTATTGTTCAATGATTGCAAGGTTCAAGGGTTTTGGGGAGGCATAAGAATGATTTCTTACCTCCACTTATACTGATTATGGCTTTAAGTGAAGCGACTAGTTTTAAACCCAATATGGAATTTTTAGCATCACTGCGTGTGAATTCTCTATCTTCATCAAGGCTTGATGTTGAAAGTAATTTCTTGTATAAGTCTTTGGGGGTAGACAGGATGGCTCCATCTGGAGGTCCTCGTATCCCAAAAACCAATGGATGTTTGGAGAGGAGCCATGATAGACCAATTTTGGTGATTCAACCCAATTCAATTACGAATGATGCTAGTTATTTTACAAAACATGCTTTAATATGCAAATTCATTGGGATTTGAGTCTCTCTTCCATTTTTGGAATATTGGGCTAGGCGAACATGAAACCCTAAGGGAAGAATGGAGGTGATGTTGATGGCTAACAATTTTTTATGGTCATTTTCAACTAAATGGTTGATTGCATCAAAGTTTTTGAGGGAGGGCCTTACTTTTCATAACCATAATGATTTGCTTATCAAGCCATGGCATACCAGTTTTAACCCATCAGAGGAGCTTCTAAATCATGTTCTTGTCTGGGTGTGCCTCCCTTGGTTCCCATTTGAATTTTTAGCAGAACAACATGTTGCATATGGTTGCTCTGTTGTTGGGAAAACCGATGGGTCCTTCACAATAAACACAAGACAAAAAGGTACTTACTTTTGTATGCATTTGTGTTGAAATAGATTTGAGTAACCCTCTTCCAAATTCTTTTGAAATTCATGTGGGTTCATCTTCTTGGGTGCAACATCTTGATTATGAGGCTCTTCCTTTCCATTACTAGTTGTTTCATGAGTATGACCATTTGTAGAAAAGATGTATTAGAATCCACTCTTCAGAGCCCTATCCTAACCAACCCCCTCATAACCCTACTAAGGAGGATAAAGGAAAGGCTCCTATTTCAAGTGAGGTTGCAGATAAAGAAGGTTTTATTTTTGTCAAGCCCTAGAATAGGAATCGAGGTTAAAAAATAACTTTCAAGGAGAGAAAGGAGGAGGAAGTTTTCAACCGCTTTGAGGTGTTGGATGACCTTAGCCAACAAGAGGTGAACCCTGGTATGATGGTTCTAGAATCGGGTGTCTTGGAGGTGGTATAGGAGGGTACTAAGTCCAGTGATTACCAAAACATTTTGGAGGGCAATATGTCACTGTCTCAAATGGATATGGATCAAAACCTTGTGGTTTTGGTTGATCCTGTGGCCCCTATTGCTATGGAAAGGGTTGAGGTTGAGAACACATCCCCTCTGGAGAAGATGGTGTCTAATTCAGAGAAAGGAAATAAGGCTTCTCCTTCCTTAGGTCTTCTTCAGATAAATCCAAATAAAGGGACTTTTGAGAAACCCTCCAAGGTTGGGAGAAAGAAGGATGTGGATAAAATTAAGATGATGGGTGAGATGTTGGTGGAGTCAAGGTATGTCAAAACTCTTGACTCCCACTTTTCCAGCTCTCAAAGATGATTATTCTCTCATTAAATGTGAGGGGATTGAACAACAACCCTAGACAAAAAGTTGTTCATGATTTAGTGTGAAGTCATTCACCAAATATGCTATTTATTCAGGAAACCAAACTTTATGTGGAGATTATGTGTAGCTTGGTGGGCCGAGACTTTGGTGGCAGGGCCAGTGTCAGTGTGTTGGTACGCAAGGTAATGCTTGTGTTGTGACTTGCTTATGGAATCCACAAAAGATTTTTTCTCTTTGGTGGATTTCTAGTAAGTTCTCTATTTTTATGGTTGCTTCGAGTTTGAAGTCCAGAAACTGTATTTTTTCTAATATTTATGCCCCAATTGACATGCCTAGTAAGCAAAATCTTTGGTCTCATACTCGGTTTATTTAGAGGATTGATCCTTTATATCATTGGATTGTTGCTGGGGACTTTAATGCCATCACTGATCTAGAGGAAAAAGGGGAGGAATTTTGAGACTAGAGTCATCTACTTTTCTTCTCAGAGATAATATTTCTTCCTTAAATTTGGTGGATATAAAACTTGGTAGTTGTAAATATACCTATAATAATAGGAGGAGTGGTAAGGATTGTATTGCTGAGAGGCTTGATTAGTTTGTAGTTTCTTGCTTTTGGATTGGCGATTCTTGGACTACCAACTTAGAGATTTTGGATTGGAGGGGTTCAAATCATTGGCCAATTAAGCTTTTCGCTTCATTGGCTCATGTTGCTTATAGTCCCTCTTTCAAGTTTCAAGTTATGTGGTTGCAAGATCCCTCTCTATAGAATCATATGGCTAAGTGGTGGCACTAGGGTAGACCTACTTTTGGCATGGTGATATATTTTTTTGTCAAGAAATTGCAATTTATGAAGTTTCAACTCAAGAGGTGGAATAGGAATTATTTTGGTAACATCTTTCATGCTAAGGTTGTTGATTAGGCTAGTTCGGATGCTATTACTTGTGGGATTAGGGAACATGGTATATCTAAGGATTCTCTCCAAGAGGAGTTGAAGGCTTCGAAAGCTCTAGAAGAGTGTGAGTTGCAGGAGGAGATTTATTGAAAACATAAGGCACGAGTTGAATGGTTGTAGGAAGGGGATAGAAACACTGCTTTTTTCTTCAATTTTATGAAGACTAAGAGACATGGTAATACAATACCTTATCTTGTGAATTCTTGGGGTGACCACCTGACCTCTCGAGGGGATATTTCTCATGAGGCTTCTTAATATTTTTCCACTTGGTTCAGGGAGGACTCCCTTGATGTGAGAGAGGAAGAAAATCATATCATTGCTTGTATTCCTCCTCTGATTTCTACGGAAATGAATGAGCACCTCATGAGCTTAATTTCTCTAGAAGAATTGGATGCTATTGTCTTTCAAATGAAGAAAGGGAAGGCTCCTAGTCCTAACGGGTTTCTAATAGAATTCTTTTAGAAATTTTGGGAAATCATAAATTTGGATTTATCAGAGGTGGTCTGTGACAGATGTTGAAGGATTTGGACTCTACTTTTCTTGCTCTCATTCCCAAATGTGAGGGGTTTGATAGGATAATTTTGTTCATACCCATAACTCACTACAATGTGGTCTATAAGATTTTGTCGAAGTTGATTGCAGAAAGATTGAAGTGGTCGATTAGCAAGCTTGTCTTAGAGGAACAGAGGACCTTGTGGCTAACGGAAAAATCTTGGATGGAGTGGTCATTATGGCTGAGACTATTCATTTTATGGCAGTTTCAAAAGAAAAATCTATGTTTATCAAATTGGACATGGCAAAGGTCTATGGCAGGGTCAAATGGTTCTTTCTTCAAAAAGTGCTTGGTGCTTTTGGTTTTGCTAAGGGGTGGGTTACGTGGGTGGTGAGTTGTATCACAACCACTTCATTCTCTATGTTGATTAATGGGGAAACTTCCTCCTTGTTTGGGGAATCTAGAGGTCTACATCAAGGGGATCCTTTGTCTCCTTATTTATTCTCTTGGCTAAATTTCTAGGGAGAGTTATTAAGAGTCATGTTAGTCAAGGATTGATTCAAGGGTGGAATTGGGGTAATGGATTACCTCCTCAATCACACTTACAATTTTTTTATGACATTGCTCTAATGGGGGTGGCTAAGGTCAGAGAGGCTACCAATTTTTTCAAGGTATTAGACATTTAATTCACAACTTTAAGATAGCAGATCAATGAGGCTAAATCTTCTATTTTATTTTTTAACACGGTTGTGCTTATTCAACATTGTATAGCTTGTGTCCTAATATTTCATATCAATCATTTTCCTTTGAACTATCTTAGCATTCCTCTCTCTACTAGTACTCTGCCTAGGGGTTCTTGGCAAAATATTTTAGATAAGTTTTGTGCAAAAGTGAACCACTAGACCCATAGGTGTTTATCCTTCACAGGTAGGGTCCTACTCCTAAATTCAGTGGTGTAGGCTCTTCCCAATTATAGATGTATGCTTCAAGTGGCTCCTCCAAGATTTATAAAGGATTTGGATTCTCTCACTAGGTAATTATTATGGGTTGGTAGCCTGGAATCTTCAAAGTGGAGTCTTGTGAAGTGGGAGACTATTTACAGACCAAAAAAATTTGGTGGCCTTGCGCTACGACAGGCCAATCTTACTAGTTTGGCTTTATTTGCTAAGCTCTATTGGAGATGGTGCATTGAAAAAGACTGTGTCTAGGCTAGGATTGTTGCTAATAAGTATTTAAAGGGGGTGGAAAAGGAGGAGGTTCCTCATTTTTTGCTTTTGGGCAAAGGCTTCATGATTTGGGAAGTGATTAAAAAGGTGCTAAGTTGATCAAGGATGGTTTGTTTTGGATTTGCAATAGAGGGTCTGATGCTCACTTTTGGTATCACTCTTGGGATGGTTTTTCTCCAATCATGGATAGGTATCCTAATTTGTAGTATCTTCGTCATCGCTTCTTGGAGGTGGGTTGGTCTCAGGTTGAGGATTTCAAATCCACTCAGTTCTGTGGGCAAGTAGAGGTGTCTCGATGGAAGGACCCTAGTGAGTGGCCTGCTGGTGGTTTAGAAGAGGATTGTGCTAAACTGAGTTATATCCTAGTGGGTAGAGAGTGCAAATCTATTAGGGAGAGGGACATTTTGGCATGGAGCCCTAACCCTAAGGGTGTCTACATGATGGCTAGTGGTTATCAGGAGCTGATCTTTCGAAAGTATGGGAGTTTAAAAGTTTCATGGTAGAAACATGTCTAGAATAAGTTCTCTTAGCCTAAGTGTAACTACTTCTTGTGGACTTTAGCCTGGAATAGATGCTTGTCTTGGGATAATATTCATAAGCGAGGTTTTCAGGGTCCTTCTATATGTGCTCTTTATGGCTACTATGAGGAGGACTCATCCCACTTGTTCTTTCAGTTCCTTTTTCTAATATTCTTTGGCACCTTTCGTGGGGTATTTGGAGACATCCCTGTGATCATGCCTCTTCACTAATTATATTTTGGAGTAGTCTAGGGAGGCCTTTGATAAAAGCTTCTTTCCTTAAGATTGTTTGGAATATTGGTCCCACTTTCATCCTTTGGTAGTTTTGGATTGAGAGGAATCGTAGGATTTTTCATGGAAATAAGTTGATGATCCAATAGGTTTGGCAGAGAGTTGTTGGCATGATTCAGGAGACTGTGGAAGCTAAGTGTGAAATGTACTTTCCTCTAGAGAGGGGAGATGAGGAGATTATGAATAGCTTAGGCCTGCATGGGCTAGTGTTTGACTCTTTTTGTGTTCAAAGGTAACATCGAGCCAAAAAGAAGGTTCAAAGAGAAGGTGGTTGGTTCCCTCCTTTGGCAAGTATTTTAAAGATCAATATCGATGGCTCTTCAAGGGGTAATCCTGGGCTTGTTGGGATTGGTGGTATTGGAAGAGATAGCTCTAGCAAGGACATTTTATTCTTTCCCATTTATAAGGGGCAACAAACCAATAATTTCATGGAAGGTTTGGTGATTCTAACTGCTATTGAGAGAGCTTATGCTCTTGGTTGGTGTAAGCTCATTTGTGAATCAGATTCTCAAACAATGGTTAATTTGTTGATGGAGCAGAGGTTGGATGGGATTGATTGGAAACTTTCCTTTGTTGTCAGGCATATTTTGCGGTTGTGTTTCGTGTTGGAGTCTATTTCCTTCACTTGTATTCCTTGAGAGTGGAATAGGGTTGTTGATTGTTTGGCCAAATGGGCTTCTAGGAAAAATGGTGGTTGGAAGATTGAAGGTTGGGAGCAGTTATCCCTAGATTATTCCAATTATCCAAAGAGGCTAATCATAGAAGACATGGGTGAATGATGTTTCATGTTAGGTGGTCTTGTTGGGTGTTTTGGCCTTTTGTGGCTACTTGTTGGTTGTGGGTTTCTTGGTTTTCTCTCTAGGTGCTTATTTTGGACCCTGATTGCTTTGTACTATTGATTTTTGGATGCAATAAAAAATTTACCCTCTTTATTAAAAAAAAATGGTGGAAATTGATTTACAAGGTTAATGGATAGGAAAATTCAAGATAGGGTAAGACCCAAGTTTTGAATTTTGAAGAAGAAGAGAATTAAATAAATAAAAAATTAATTCAAATGATAGCTCAGAGAAATAAATAAATATTAATTTATTTATTTTAGAAGAAAATATTTAATTTATTTAAAAGATGAGTGTTAGTTAATTAAATATTTTTTGAAAATGATTTAATTAAATATGACCAAAGATAATTTTAATTTTAATTTTCATTGATGTTGGAGGGAAAATGATAAGAGATGAATTAATTAAATAATTAAAAAATATTCAATTAATATAGATATGATAAAAAGATTAGGATAATTAAATAATTAATTATTATGGATGAAAAGAGGAAAATGTTATTTAATTAATATAGATAGAAGAAATGATAGGGATATTGATGAAATGATAAGATGAAAATGCATCTGTCATTTCTAGGTGTCCATACGTATAATTGTGTAGTTCATGTTCAAGACATAATAGTTGGCACGTGTAATTTACTTTTGGTAGGAATAATTTACTATCTTGTGAGAATGTATTCTTTGATTGAGAAAACAATAAAGATGATCAATGATGAAAACCTATAGTTGCAACCACATATTCAAGCATTAGATATTGCCATGTTTGGGCATGACCTTGAATCAACCAATTTTTTTTAAAATAGAGCTCTCTGATGGAGTCCATAAGCAAAAAGCTACACTTCCAAAAAAAGCATAACTTCAAAAGAACTCCAAAAGGGATCTATACTTTTACTCATAGGATATAATTGCCCTGTTATTTGTAATTCAAGGTGAGCCACCATGTTTAAATAATTTGTTAAAAATTGTTGGTCAATAAATTATAAATTAGAAATCTTAAACCCATTATGTCAAATTTGTTCCTATTCATAATACTTACTCATTGTACATATATAGGTGGATTGCCATCTCAGAAATATAAATCAAATGTTTGTGTCGTAAGGGG
>VDFB02128765.1:0-27086 GCA_007258455.2 Sequoia sempervirens
CCGGTGAGCTATTCAGCACGACAAATGGAGCTCGCAGTCATCAGATTCAAAGGGCTGAACAGAAGGTCCGACGAGAGGTAAAAAGAGAAATTCAAAGCAAAAGTAAAAAAATCAAAAAACAAAGTGTTGGTAGGCGGGCGCTGATCAAGATAAGTAACTTAGCACGGAAGGGTAAAAATCCACTTTTTGACCAACGTGTCTCCAGAGCACCCCCCTTCATTCTTCGTCAGCTTCGCGATTAGCACAGCCATTCAGCAATCCGACGCCCGGAGCTCAAGATTTAATAAGATCATCTGTGGAAGAGAAGTTAATGAAGAACTTGGAAATTAGAAAAATGGCTAACACTGAAGAAGTTGGGCGCCCCTAGAAGGAAAAGCCTCCCGTGAATTCGGAGGTCGAAATCAAGTTTTTAGCAGGGGGTGCCTCCAGAACGTCCTCTTCAGAATCAGTCAGGCTCCGCAGTGAACCACTCAGCTCGCCTGTCGGGTCAATCAGTCAACGAGAAATCAGAGGCGAAGTGGCGTGTTAAAATGAGGAAAGTTGAAAAAGTGGAAATTTTGACTAAGTCTGGTGAAGTTGAGCGCCCCTCTTGGAGAAAGGCGCCCAAATTTCCATGCCGTAGAAGATTTTTGAGATTTTCAAAATTTCAAAATTTTGCAAGAAGAGAAGGATGGCGTCCAATTCAAGAGGCTGAGATTTAGGGTTTTGAAATAAAAGCAGAAAAAAAAACAAAACCTAAATCAAAACCTAAGTCTATTTAACACTTCTTTTCAATGTATTTTTCATTATTTTTGCAGGTAGCATCCAGAGGAGAAAGTTGGAGCAGCAAGTTTGAAGAATTTTTGTGATTCAAGAATCCATAGTTGCTGGTTTTACATCAGATTTTTCAGACCAACAAGCATAAACCCTTGTTCTTTCAAGCTTTTTGTTCCAGAAGATCAAATTTTTCAAGCAGAAGGCCAAGGCTTTCAATTTTTCAGTCATCTGGGTCTTTTTGCCTCTATCTTCTGAAGAATTTTTCAAGAACTTCATCAAGTTGCAGCAAGTGCTTTTATCTTGCATGTCAGTGAAAACCTCAGTGCATTCAAAATTCAACCATCTAGGTCTTTTCCAATCAGTCTTCTGAAGAAAACCCATATCGCAGCTTTTTCCAAAAACCTAGGGTTGGCTGCTTTTTCGATCAAACGTCAAAGTTTTGCAAATCCAATCAATTGGGTCCATTTCTAACGATATTCTGAACAAAACCCAGATGCCAGCTTTTTTCGAGAAAAATTGAAGAAATTAGGGTTTGCTGCTTTTTCAGTCAAAATTCAAGATTTTCCAAAAGCGGACTGATGCAGGTTGTCTTATGTAAAGCCATTACGTGAACAAAACCCATATCTGAAAAAATTTCTCAAAAAGTGCGTGGATTGAAGCACAAAATCCAGCATTCTAAAATAGAAATTACCTGAGACTTATGCGAACCAAAGCGAGTTCTGATCATTCGCCGAGTTTTACGAAATGGAGTACACTCCTAATGTTTTCAAGTCCGAATCAGCACTTTTTCACAATTACATCAAAACAGCTGAGACGGACTTGCATCATGTCAAGCCGGTGTTCGACCTACACGCCTTGGAGAGAGCAGGCAACGCTTCAATCAGGAACCTGGGTCATTCTGGACTCCTCGCAGCAGCATCTATTCCTATATCAATTCAGAGCCTTGAGTTCGTAATCGCTTGCATTAAGCATTACAACCCGGCTACTAGGGAGATCCAGTCAGCGGATGGCAGGTTGATTTGCAGTTTAAAGCCTGACATGGTTGAAAAGTGTTTTTCCATTCCCACAGCTGGCACGAAAGTGCCAACTCTTTCGAGGATGAGTGTGAAAAGATGTGGAATATGCATAAAGACAAATACAACAAGAAGATTGCCCAGAGATGGATGAAAGAAAAACATAAGACATTGCCCAAGAATGTCGGACGAGGGGAGTTCAAGGACGAGGTTGCCATCATCATCACTTTGCTCAACAGGGTCACTGGTTCCGAGGATGCCACCAAGTTCCAACCTTGGATGTTTTATGCCATACCTCACATTATGAAGAAAACCGAGTTTTATGACTGGCCTACTTTGATTAGTGATTGCCTACATCAGCAAATAACATAATATTTTCAGTTTCATGTATTCCACATGGTGTCATATCTAGTCTACTTGGTGGCCTATCGAGGTCAATTCAGAGGATTGAACACCGAGGGATCATTGAGTGTTCAACACATATATAACTATTATCCCCAGTTGGAATTCACAAAGTCGTTGCACCACTACAAAAGGGTGAACGAGGCATTCTTGATGTACACAGTGCGTGACTTAGACAATGAATTACTGCGTCCGCATATCGCCCGGTTGCTTTAGGGCAGCAATGGCGGAATGGGGCAGTTGGTTTATCTGATTTCCTACCTTTACCTATCTCGGGGTTTATGGTTATTGGTGCCCATCATATTTGCCAAGGTATCCGAGTCAAAATGAAGAGGTTATCTTCATGGAATTCTTGAGGCAATACGGTGTCCCACCGCGGTCTTGAGAAATGAAAAGAAACCCTCTCTTCACTTTCCATTAGGGTTGGGTATTTATACATGCAGGACTGCTGCAGATGCCAGGACAATGGGAGAAGAGTTAGATAAATTCGGTCTCAAATCCTACAGTGAGAGGCGGTCATTTGATCCTCATGGCGTCTACGCTGGCCGGTTGGAAAAGAATTACAATCACATACCCGCACTTGAAGATTTTTGGGCTAACTGTGCAGATGAGTTTGAAGTGCGAAGGCGTAACTACAGCAGGTTAACTCTCCATCAGATGAAAGATTGCTTAAATGAAGATATAGAAGGGCTCTCTGATGATGATGAAGATGTTCTTCTACCAATGTACACTCAGAAAAGAATCGAGGATCAGCCACAAGTTAATTGGGCAAACAAGGAATCTCTTTCAGTTGAAGACAGAACAAGACAAGCGTGGAGTATAGTAAGGTTTTCTTAGTGCTTAAAAGGAAGAACTCTATTCCAGTAGCAGAGCCGCCAAGGATAATTCCCTCTTCTTCTACAGCACAGTCAAAAGGAAAGGGTAAAAGTCAGTCTCAAGATGGCGTCAAAGGATGTAGATCAAATAAAAATGTAAAGAGAAGGTTGGATTTCTCAGGCATAGTCATACAGGAACAGCCTACGGTTGATTCAGTTTCCTCTTGACGAGCCCATACCTCAGAATGAAGCAGGAGGAGCCACCTTCAACACATGTTCCTGTACCTTTGACGGGTTCGTCACCAATTCATATTGATCTTGATATCGAAGATGATGAAGAGATCGCAGCAGTACCTCCTGAGGAAGTTAGTAGAGATACTACGGTGTCTTGGCTTGAGAACTCCTTAGGAAGGGTTAGGAGAAGGCCTTCATATCAAGTGAGTGTTGATGATCTCAATAATATTTATCAGGAACCTCCTAAGAAGAAGGCAAAGAAGCAAGTTCACTTTGATAGGAATCCTGATAACGAGATTGTCGTAGAGACTGCTGTGCCTCCAGAAGATAAGAATAGAGATGAGGTGAACATGGATGATTTTGTAATGGTCAAGGCTAATCTTGGTAGAAATACCAGACATGCAGATTTGAGTCTCTTCAAAGTTGTATCCGAAAACCTACATGAAAGAGTGCTTAAAGATGGAGAAGACAAGGCAGCCCTCAAGGCTGAAAATCAGCAGCTTAGGCTTTTCATCTCTAACCTTGTTCGTGGTTCTTCACAAGCAACCCAGTTGCTGCCCCAGGTCTTAGAGACACCAGCTGATCACCATCAGTTAAGACAGCTGGTCATATGTGGGAAAGAGACTCAGGAATGGATTGAGAGCTTCATTGTCAGAGGAAAGGAGATCTTGGCTCAGATGTTCCAGTTGAGAGAGAATGCTCATAAACTTCGTCAAAGCATCCAAGGATTTGAACAAACATGGGCTGAAGTAAAACCTAGGCATGAGATTATCATTGCTGATTTAGACACAGCCTACGGTTCAGCAGTTTCAAAGGAGCACAAAAGACAAATCCTTGCATGGAGAGAACGTCATGTTTTCAAAGTTACAACCTATGAGAGGATATCTGAAGAATTCATCACCTACAGGCAAAGGGTGGTTGAAGCTCTCCTTTTCATCAGTGAATTTGTCATAGAGATCCCCTCTCAGTACAGTCTTGAAGATGGTTCTTACGTCGGGCTTGAGGAGGTGCAAAATCAGTTCCAGAATGTTATTCATAGTTGCAGCCCAGTTGGCGGAAGGATAGGTCATATTTCAGTGATGTCAGCAAAGTTCGATAAAGCGGCCAATGAGGTTGAAGATTTCCTGAGATCTATTGAAGATGCTGAAGATATTCTTGAAAAGCGGTGTGTTGCTGTTGATGGCATAGATGCACCGAATCGGGACACAGTCTCAAACTTCCTAGCGGATGTGATCGAGCTTTAAAGCAGCTTTCTTCTAGAAGCTTTCTTTCCCGCTTTCTTTCTATTCTTTGAATAATCCTTATCCATTCTTTGAGGATAGAAAGAAGATAAGATGTGATAGTTGGCATTTCCCGCTTGTTCTGCTTTTTAGGGTTTCTTCTTTCTAGATTTAGTAATAAAGCTTGCTTGCTGAGCAAGCCCTAGATTGTGAAAGCAAGGAGATTTTAGGGTTCCCTACTCCTCTGCTTCTCTATAAATAAGAGCCTTTGCTCATTTTGTTTCTTTAACGGTTATTGCGATAACAAACTGCTGAGTCTCTTTTAGCCAGTAAGTTGTTATTCAGTGTCAGTTCACTTTGTGTTGGAACGGTTATTGTGTTAGCAAATTGCGAGCCTGTATTGCAGCAAGTTGTTATTCAGTTTCAGTTCACTTGTGTTGTGATAGCAAATTGTTGAGCCTCTTTAGCCAACAAGGAGTTAGTGTGATTGATGTTTCTATTGTGTAAGAGCAAGATTGCAAGCCTCTTTAGCTGCAATTTCTTGTTCCAGGCATGTTAGAAGTGAGCTTTGTTCCAGAAGTTTGAGTAATAAAATCATGAGCCTCCTTTGCCTTGGTCCAAAATCTCAGATTTCCGTTATTTGTGTTATGCTTCTATGATCTTGATTTCAGCTTGCATTGAAGTGTGTAGATGTTTGTTGAGAAAGAGTTTATTGAAGCACTTTGTCAGAGAATCATCCTTGTCCATTTCTAATTTCTCTTGCTCTGCGTATTACTTGAGAAGTTAGAAAAGTCTCTACCTTAAGTTAGTCGTAGTTGAAGTTCTTAAATCAGAAAATCTCAGCTGCGGCGTTTGTGTTTTATAAACCTTGTGCTCTAAGCTGATCAAAAAGATAGGCAACTTAGTTTTAGTTTACTTTCTTGAATACCATCAGCAAGAGGGAGCTTCCCCTCCTAATTTGAAGAGCAGTTTATCTGTGCATAGCTGTCCGTTTTCAAATCCGCATTCCAGAGGTGCGAATTTAAACACCAACAAATATGAAAGAAAGATTATTAAAAACAACATCAAACAATAATCTCTATTTCTAAATTCCCGAGGCGGAACACCTATCTAAGGTGTAGATATGAATGAAAGATTATTTAAAACAAATAAATCTAGGACAGCAAATTGCGTAATGAGACACACAATGAACGATGGCGAATCCGCTGCAAGATACTTTGATAAGGAACCCATCAATCAAGAACAAGAAGAAGAATACCGTCAGTACGCTCCTATGGTGAATCATGAAAATGTTTCAACGCCTGTGTTCACACGTGCTCAACATTTCAAAGCACAGAAAGAAGAAGTAGAAAGGCGGCAATCAAATGAAAAGGGTAAAGAAGTGCCCCCCACTTCTAAACCCAAATCTTCAAGTGAGATTACTATGCCAATTGCTCAAGATCCGTCTTCAACAAATTTAGACATCGTAGCTTCCATGATGAAGACCAAGGTACAAATCTCTCAACTAGAATATCTTCAGGATCATCTAGAACAACTAGACCAAATTCTCAATATTGTAAAGAAGCAGGCTGTGCTTGAGCCATCTATTACAGCAGAAGAAAAGCTTGAAACGAGTCTTGGAAATTATGTGACTCTGTCAAAGATAAAAACTAAAGACCAGAACATTGCTTGTTCTAAAAAGAGATTGACAGAGGATACAAGGTCATGGAAAATATAGTTCGATGGAGGTTGTTTAAATGCGAGTTCAGAAGCAGGGGAAATGGTCATCTCCCCTAAAGGACAATTGCACCCATCTATGCAATTGTAATTCACTGAAGCTGAAAAAGAGGTGCTTTTGTTAGGCCTCAAAAATGACAAAGACATGGGAATCAAACTCCTATGTGTTAAAGGTGATATAGAGCTGATCGATGAACCAGTCAAAGGATACTTTCAGGTTAGAAAAGATCACCTACGACATTATAGAAATCGAGTTTGGAACTCGATCAACTGGTTTAAAAAAATCAACATCCCGAGGATGGACGACAGCAGAACTAATGCCTCAAGGGTATCAGCGTTCCCATTTGCATCATATTCTGACTTTTGTTAGAGTACCTTTGCATGGATATATGAATACCTGAGAATCTTCATCCTAGAAAAATTTCCTATTTCCTTCTGCAATGCCATGCAACAAACAATATCCAAAGCACTTTAGGTAGAAACAACATCGATGGGTGTAATTTTCATTGAATAATTTCCTTTTTATTTTTCGTTATGTAGTAATGTTTTTCCCCATTCAGTGAAGTTTCGTCATGTTTTAGGTGATTTCTTAGGTAGTCTTGTTTTAGGTGATTAGGAAAATCTCCAAGTATTAGGTGATTAGGAGAAAGTCCTAACTCAATGCCCAACTGATAAGATACTGGTCTACAAAAAAAAACTCATGAGATTCTCGGTTCTCCTATGTCGTAAGTATCTGACATGGTCACCAGACAAAGCCTAATGTTGTACCCAAAACGAAATTTTTGCTTCATTAAGGCATTTTGATTAAAATGGTCTAAATCCTGTAAAATTGTCATCAAAAGTTAGCTTTAGCTCAAACAGAGCATGGAATTTTTGTGCATTTAATGTTTAGAAGATACTAGCAAAATTCAAAATTTTTGAAAATTAGGGTTTTCGGGCCCTAAAAATAGGATCTTGCCAAAATTGGCTGAAATTAGTTTTGATTGGCTTATTTCACGTCATGGTCACATTGGTGAAGTCAGAATCAAGAAAAAGTCAGTTTAGCTCTGGTGGGTTGTTTTCACTTTTCAGGAGAAAAGTTAGGACCTCTGAGGTCGTCAATGGTAGTTGGTCAGTACCAGGTGTTGAAATCTAAGCCTCAAACTCATCACAGAATATTTTGTGGCGAAAGATGCTGAAAAAGGTGCTTCGTGATAGAGGGGATTTTCAAATGGTGAAAAATCTAAAAAATATTTTGTCTGGAAACACTTCACCTTGCTACATGGGAGATACTTGTGCAAGTCAACTTTGCAGTGTCTGTACACATAAAAATGGTCAAATGTAGTCACGCATTCGCGTCAGCGATAGTGATGCTTAAACGTAGTCAACTCAACAAGCATCATGGTGTTTGCGAAGCATGAAGGAGGTGAATTTCATCCAAAATTCACCAACTCCGGAGGCATTTGCACCCCTACAAGCTAGGGGTGCCCTTGAAATTGAAGGCCTAAATACTTTTGATAATGGTTGCACATACAATCATCTTCTTCGGAATTCTGTTAGCTTTCTAGTGAGTCATCAAGTGAATCCATCAGATTTGCGAAACACCAGCAAATGATAGTAGAACCATAAGATGTGGAAGATTAACACATCAAAGAAAACAACCAAAATATAGAATTTGCGCCCCTGTAGCCTAGGGGCGCCTTGAATAAAGCCTGTCAGATGGCAATTTTTGCAGAAATTGTCTCTAGGTAATCTCTTCAGCTTCAATCTAGCTCCACGATGAATCTGTTCGCCAGTCCATAAGACATACTGAGTAATCGTCATAGTTGATCCAGCAAGCACGTAAAATAGAGGATAAAACGTAAAATAGAGGATAAAATGAAAGTCAAAATGTCAAAATGTACCTCTGTAGGCCAAGGGCGCCTAGCTTTTTGCTCAGTCAAATGAGATAATTGGAAGCTATCTTCTTCAAGAGATCTTCTCAGAATCCTTCTAGCTACGTGATGAATCCAACAGCCGGCTCTCGGGACCTATCAAATGCTCGTGAGTGAAGATCAAGCGTAAAACACCAGAGGCAAAGGCAAGTTGAAAAGCATGAAAATTTGACAAGTGTCAGAGAAAATGCACCCTCCTTGCAAAAGGTGCCCAACTTTTTGGGGCCTCAAATGTAGTCTTCTGACTTCGCAACTCCCAGGATCATCTCTTCAAAGTTGTTCAAACTTCGCGATGAGATCATTAGCACGAACATCAAAGCAATCCAACTCCCGGCAACGAGAGGCAAATTGGAGCGTTTCGTTGAAAGTTACAAATTGCAAAATGTGTTTCAGAAACCCAATTGCGCCCTTGCAAGCTAGGGGTACCCTTGAATTTGAGCATCATAAACTAACTTTCAGATGTTGGGAAACCTATCATTCTTTCTAGAATTGAACTAGTTTTTCATTCCATATCTCGACGTGTTCGTAGGAGTCGTTAGTCATTGGCAGCTGCAAATTAAAGCACGAAAGTTCAAATTGACGAAACTGAAAAGGTATTCAAAAAATAACTGTCTGGTAAAAAAGCACCCTTTTAGCAAAAGGCGCCTAGAATTTCAAGGCATTAGATTCAATTTTTAGCACTTACAGTTCCCAGCAACATTTTATCAGACTTGATCTAGCTCCATGATGAATCTATCAACATAGCATCAGGATCAACCGGGCACTCAGAATTCAGGGTCAAACAGAGGCAGTTTGTCAACGTGGAAGTTGAAAATCTTTGAAAATTTTCTAACTCTCTCAAGCTTGGGCACCAAAAGTCAAAGTTTGACCGGTTAGCTCTCAATTATGATTTTTGCATGCTACCTCTTGCATATGGTGTCCAAAATTAATGGAAAATTTTAATTCGTGATGCATGCACGAGGATTAACTCAATTAGGGTTGGTGCACCTACCTAACTGGCAGTATCACCTCCAAAATGCTTATTTGTTCAAGCATAGGCATCCCAACTTCATTATTTCTTGTAGGTTGAAGCTAAAATCAGCTATTTTCTCTCCAACGCCTTTTGAAGGATCAAACGGAGGCGATTTTCAGTGTTATTCGAGGTTCTTCGTTCATGTAATGTCCCCATTTTTAGCACTGCGCTTTCTAGTGATTGATTGCCTATCCTCGATGTGCTGCAAGCTAGTCAGAGGGAGAATTAGGGTTTCCGAGTACTTGATGGTTTCTTCTAAAGATTTTGGAGTTTGCATGTTGGAGTTTAGTTGTTTGGATTCTCAATTCGTTCTAGGTTTTCAGAGAGCTTCGCAATGGTATGACATGCAACTATGTCGGGCAACCTTTTCGAACTTACTATTTTTAGTAAGTTATGACGGCTACATCTTGGAGTTTGGGATTTTGGATTGTGGATTCTTTCTGGGTTTTCAGAAAGCTTCGCAATGGTATCGCATGCACTTTGATCCAAGCAACTTTCTGAATTTACTATTTTTAGTAAATTCTATTTTTGGCAGCAGTCCAGTTGGCATCAGTTCAGTGAGCTTTCCTCTTCAGGCAATTCAGTTGGTATTATTGATTTTTGGCCTTTTGATGCATTTTTGGAGATATAAGTTATTTTGATTTAAATAATGTTATATTTTCACGTTAACCCCTTGGCCTAGCAGTATCACTTTAAGTTGTTTTGAAAAGGGGGTCTTGAAGGGTGGATGTCGCATCAAAAGGTTATTTTAATTATTTCTAAGGTCAAATATTGCTTGAGGAAATGGACGCCTATTTTGGAGGAAGAGTTTTATTTTATTAAAAATGAATTAATCTCCTCATGTTTAGATGCCCAAGGAAAGAGATAATTGAAGATTAAATAAAAATACAAATACAAGTCGAAAAGTGGATTTGAAATTCAATTAATTTGGGCACACTTTCTGGAGGCTTCTGGAAGTTCTTATCAAAAGCTATATAAGGAGAGGTTGGGTCTTCATTTGGATATCTTATTTTTCTATCATACTGTTATGCTGCTGAAATGCTTTCACAGTTGCTTCGAGGAATGCATACCTCCTAGCCATTTCTCTTGGTTTCATGCTTGAAAAATAGCACCTAGCTAAGACTTCAGAGACTACTTCTCATCCAGATTTGCAGACAGAGCATCAAGGTTGAAGATTTCAGAGATTGGTTAGTTTTACAGTTGCTGATTTTAGCATGGCTGAAAGTAGTTTTAGCTTATAAGTCATTGCATGATTTTTGTTTGGTTTTGGGTACTTTACCTATGTCATTCTCACCCTAGGGCGCCTCTCTTTGGTGAGTTTCAGATTTTATTAGCAAGTCTTGGATTTTATCTTGTCAAATCACCCTTTGGAGGGTTTTTTCATTGCTGGGTTGTCTTGGGATTCATGCAAAAATAAATAACATCAGTTTGTTATAGTTTCATAACTCTATCTTGGTCGCCATCATCTTAGGGTCATTTTGCATCAAGTTTGAAGTCATTTGATGAGGTATTGTGAGTTGTGTGAGCAATTTAGTGAGTTACGGAGTTGCTGGTTATGCATTTTCAGTCTATGTTCAGTCATATCAGATTGTTAGAGTTTGCTTTAGGAGTTGGGTTTGAGTCCTGGAGTCATATTGAGCATTGGAGAAACATTAAACTTCATCGTAGCATTGATATATTACTAATTCAGTGTTCTTGGCAGGCAACTCTTCTTATTGTAAGGCTGTTACAGTAGTACTGTTCAGCCATTTCTATTTCTTGCTAAGTTACATTGTTTTCCCACTCATAGTGGAAGAGACTGGCCACTGTACAATCTTCATTGTATTGCATTAGACCCTCAACACCATATGTTAGCACCTCATCCATTCCGGATTTGAGTGCACATTCTTGGTGTTTGAGTTACTTTCAGCATTGCATCATTTACAATAGAATCTCTGCCAAATGGTAGCGCCTTACCCACCTTGGGTTTTGAGTGTGCATGCTTGGTGTTGAGTTTTCCTTTCAGCATTGCATCATCTTTTTAGTTCCTCCGCCATATGGTAGCTCCTTGCCCACCTTGGGATTGGAAGCACATTCTTGGCGTTGAGTTCTTTCAGCATTGTATTTCTTTTTGTATTGCATGCATAAGATCCTCTAACCACATGCTCGCCCCTCCTGGGCACATTCTTGGTTAGAGTTTCCACATTGTTTTGGTTTTGGAGCTAACCTTAACGGGTGCGTGTTGTATTGTAATTGCTATTGAAAACTTGAAAAAAATTGGTCCGGTTCATTACAGTTCAGGTTGCGTAGAGGAATAATTATTCATGCTTCATCTTTCCAGCACATTCTTGCTAGGAATTCACCAGATTGAGGATTATACAAAGGCAATTTTCTTGAGGATTGACAGAGGTAGTTTATAACTTCTATCTTCTCACCCTCACATTTTTTCTATCCTTGTCTTAGGTTTTCTCTCGTATGTCCAAGTAAACAATTGTTTTTCACAAATCTGGCCCCCTGGGTTTGCTCAGCATAGCGTTGGCGACAAAACCCATGTTCCAGAGTTTTTCGAGAAAATTGCCCTAATACTTCTCACTTTTTGAAGTATTGTGCTTTTTTCCGAAGATTCCTTTATGTGCCAGTGAAAAAGTCAACATTTTGAAAAACAAAGAATTTAGGTTTGTTTAGCTCTAAAGCACCAACAAAACCCATATGCCAAAAATTTTCGGAGGAAAAAAGCTTCTGCAACCCCTGTTGCCCCCTGCAATTTCTATCTCGAGAGGTCATTGCATGTCATAGAAAAAATCACTTTTTTGAATTTCTGACATTGTGGGTTTGTTCAAAAAGATATTCTCTACAAAAACCCACGTGCTAGAATTTTCAGAGAAAATAGCTCTATTGCCCCCTATTTTTAGGGTTTCCGGAAAAAGTCGTCATTTTGAAAAACGGAGAATCTGGGTTTGATCAGCTTGCATGCGCCAATAAAATGCATATGCTAGATTTTTTCGAGAAAAATTGCCCCTGGTGCTCTTGCAGCTTCTGTTATTGAAAAACTCTTGCATGCCTAAGGAAAAGTCAGTTTTTTGAATTTCTGATGTTGTGGGTTTGCTTAGAAATAGTTTCTCTGCAAAACCCATGTCTTAGAATTTTTCGTAAAGATTGCCTCTCAACAAGGTACTTTTAGCCTCATAAGGAGTTATTTTTAGCTCACCTGAAAATTCGCCCAAACATATCCGTGTTTACAGTCAACAGTCTAGCTTTTCAGAATGCAATTCACTTAGACTGAGTTCAACACCAAATCGGTCTTGATTCACGATTTCATAGGAAAAACTGACACCGATTTGCATCAAGCGCATTTGGAGGGTTGATTCAAACAATTTGAGAGGGGTAGTCGCTCAAAGTCCACATGGTTTCATACCTCGTATAGCTGATTGCCTTCCAAGGCCAGTTTAGAGGGTTGATACCATTGGAATTTTGCGTGTGCAACGAGTTTGTGTGCATTCTCACAACCAAAGTGTTCGCGGTAAAACTTCACAATTTCATCATACCACACTCTTCCATTGAGAAAAATGTGAAAAGCGTTAGAAGCGTAAAGCTGCAAAATAAACAGAGGCCATCACTCCAGTTGCGGAGCTGCCAGAGTTACCAATCAGTGAACTACCAGTTGAAGTGTGCAGATATTTCCAGGATTGCTCAAGTTGCTGACAAGCAGTGAATTGATAGTTAAGACATGTGATGATCTCAAGATGATGAGGCAGTTAACAGCTTCTTGGAGGAGTTGATTGCTCGTGATCACAGCCAGTGAACTACTAAGTCATGGACATCCCACCTTTCCAAGATAGACATTAAACACAACAGTTAACTTGATGCTTCTTTCCAAGTTAACTCGCTGTCTCACCTATTGAGCATGTCTATTTTGGAGTCACCTATGTATATATGGAGTTTTAGTTTAGTTTAGAATCAGTTAACGGAGGTAGTTTTTCTAGTTAACTGTTTGGTTGCATACATTTAGAAATAGAGATTATCATTTGATGTTGTTTTTAATAATCCTTCTTTCATATCTACACCTTGAATAGGTGTTCCACCTCCTTGGGATTTAGAAATAAAGATTGTCGTTTAGTGTTTGTTTCTAGTAATCTACTTTCAGCCTACACCTCGGATAGGTGTTCCATCTCCTTGGAAACCCTGAGAACTAGCCTGCCGTTTGATGTCGTTTCCAATAACCTTCATTTCATCCTACATCTCGGATAGGTGTTCCACCTCCTTGGGAATCCTAAGATAAAGTTTATTGTCAACCATTCCTTGCTCCTAATTTCTCTTGCTCTATTTATCTAGAGGAGATAGGATAGTTTTAGCGTTAGCCTAGTTGTAGTTAAGATTTGCGGAAACTAGAGAAAACCTTAGCTGCAATGTTCTTGGTTTTATAACCTTGTGCCTCTACTAGTTGAGTCAAAAAGATAGGAATTTAGAATACTTTACTTTTTACGCATATTAGCAAAAGAGGGAGCTTCCCCTCCTAATTTGAAGAGCAGTTAATACTGTGCATAGTTGTTTGTTGCCAATACGCACTCCAGAGGTGCGAATTGTAACGCAAACAAGGTTCTTTGTTCTTTAGCCATCTACTTCTGCCTTGGCCTCTCGAAGTCTCTCTTTCTCCATACACGAGGGTCTAGGTAAATGGATTTCTTCATCTGTGCTTTGGTAATTGCTAGAACCTCCTCGTCATCCACCTCCAACATGTTTACACCTTTTTTCTTTGGGTAGTCAGTATCTTCATGATCACCCAGTCCACACCATTTGCATATTCTTCCCCCGTACTTTGATTATTCTGCCAATCCCTGGCAAAGTGACTCCATTTGTTGCACTTCCAACACTGTATCATAGGTCTACCTTTGGCATTGTATTATATTTTGCTTCTTGGTCCATTACTATTGAACCGATTTTTATTGCCTCTTCTATTGTTACGGTATCCTCTAGAGGATGCATTGGTATTGTTTTAGGGTTTTGGCAGTGTGGTCGGAGGGGTTGACTGATCCCCTTGCGTGAGGAGCACTTGCGTGCTTCTTGTCTTCAAATTATATGGGCATTCCTTAATGGAGTGTCCCATGGCTTGGTAGATTTCACAAAATAGTTTCTTTGGGCAATTTGCCTTAGTATGACCTTCTGTCTTACATTTGGTACACCACAATTCTTTGGATTCTTTTGAATTTTCTTTTTACGCCTTCAATTATTTCATCATTCTCATCATGTCTCATCTTAAGGCTTGTATTATTTTTTATTCTTCATCCCTACTCTCCTGCGTACTTTCGTCGTCATCTGTCTTTTTCTTTCCTTGGGTGGATGTTTTATTTTCGCTCTCGATGTCCATTGCCCGATTGTAAGCATCAGTGTACGATAATGGAGGTACTACCTTCATTTTCTACCTCAGGAAGGAATCAGCCCTTCAATGAACCACTGCTTCTTTAATCTATCTGTCAGGTTGCTCTCCAACTTTACCAATAATTCGTTGAGCCTATGATTATAAGCTCAAACATTTTCATGTTTTCCTTGTTTTGTGTTGTATAATTTGGATACAATCTCATTGTCATTTCTCAGGAGCCTAAATTCTTCCTGAATTCTCTTTTTAGTGCCTCCCATGTGGCTTTATGTAGAAACCCTAGTTTCCCCTTGACACTGAATCTGACTGTGTTTTTGAGTTTTTCTGACGTTTTTGGGTTTTTGTGATTTTTTTGCAAATTTTGGATTTTCAATGCAATAAATGAACAGTACGGCTTTTCTAGAAATTAATATTAAATTCAATAAAAATGATTGATGAACAATATGTGTAGGAAATACAGTAGAGAATGAAGGCGCTTCATCTTTTATTCATTTGAGCACAATACAATATAGATCGGCTAACATGCAAAGGAGAAATAATGAATTTTATTGGTAAAAACCTGGTAACCAGCAAGCTCGAAAATGGTACAGATTTGTACGGCTTCAATAAAAGTTGAGTCTTCCTCCAGTCTAATGATGCCAGATGCCTCCAGCAACCCCCAACGCCTCAGAAGGAAATAGATTTGCAAGTTGAAGACTGGCGTTTCCTTTATTCTGGAAAGTACGGCTCAAGGACAATGGTACGGCCTGTCAGAAGTACGGCCTGACAGAAATCAGAAATGAGTTTGTACGGCCTCCTCAAAATGATTGTCCAAGTCTCTGTAAATGATGCGCCAAGAAGAATAGATGATCTCTGAATACAAACACTGAAGAATCTCTGACAATATTAACTTCTCTGAAGCTCTGTAGTTTACTCTGAATGAGAAAACCTCTGTTGGCAATAGATCAAGTGATATTGCACACTCTCTGAATTGCTTTCCGCTGGAGAT
This sequence comes from Sequoia sempervirens, assembly GCA_007258455.2. Classification (NCBI taxonomy): domain Eukaryota; kingdom Viridiplantae; phylum Streptophyta; class Pinopsida; order Cupressales; family Cupressaceae; genus Sequoia; species Sequoia sempervirens. The sequence continues at coordinate 15,423 of VDFB02128765.1, forward strand.
GGCTCGTTCCCCAAGGAAGTCGAGTTCAAACCCTAAAGTCTGTGCTCAGATCAATATGATCAGTTCTCAAAATTCAATAATCTCATAATGGCTCAGAAACCAAGGCAAATCCACTAATAAGCTGAAAAGTGCGATTTCCTCAAGAATAGGGTTTCATTAAAATATTCACTTTTAATTCTTTTAATTTCTCCATAGTTCTCAGCTGAATATTTTAATATAATTTAAATGTCAAACTGGCCCCTTCTGATGATGGGCGCACCCCTCAAGGCAATCACTTAAGTTATAATTTTAAATTATAACTTTATATTATAAACATTAAATAATTAATATTTAATCAATATAATTAAATATTAATATTTTCCTCATTACTCCTCTGATCCTGATCCGTCTGATGCGAAACTAAGTATTCCGATGCACCCCTAAAAATAAAATAGGTCCACACTGCCTGCCGGGCTGCTAAAATAATTCTGCAAAAAGCCTCCGAATGAGCCAAAACGAAAGACCACTGATCAATCTCTGCAAACTGAAGCTGAGCCAAGCTCCGAAGTGACCCTCTATCCAAACAATCAGCCTACGAGGGTCGTGTGATAGGCCAATCCTGTCCTCTGAGAGATGTCACTGAGAAGGGGACATGACACTTTATGTGCTACTTCTAGTTTTGTGTACTAGTCTATAGGAAGTCCTAGGTTTGAATCCTAGCTACTCCATAGGATGTTTAGCAATAATTTTTTTATTCCAAAACTAATGTTTTTTATATGGCTTTCAGTATGCCATTGACTGAAATAAATGCCACTGCCTTTCTTCTTTGCAATGGTATAATTTTTGTATGGTTTTTCTATGGCACACATTTTTCTTCTTTGTAATTTGTGCTATTCGTTTCAAACATCTCTATGTGTGTAGCTTTATAATGTGGGTTTATATATAATTTAGCATTCAATTTTGTTTTTTGTGAAATCATTTCAGCCAAAAACTGATATTAATTTGTAAGAATTCAACCTAGTGTTTGCATTCTTCTATTTGCACTTTCAATTTTCATGCTTTGTAAAGTTTGTGCAAATTATGTTATATGCATGAAGTATTGGATTTACTAATTGGCAATGAATTTGTTTTTTAAAACAAACAGATGTTTAATGAGAAGAACTATGATATGGCGGTTATTTCTTTTGAGAGAGCTGGAGATGTGAATATGGCTAAATGGGCAAAAGCTGCAAAGCTTCGAGAAGATGGAGAGAGAAAGTTTGAGACACAAAAAGAAGTTGCCAAACATTCTCTGGTAGAAGCAGCCAAAATTTTCCTTTCTATAGGGAAGCCAGATTTTGCTGCTACTTGCTTCATTATAATGGGAGAATATAATCAAGCTGGTAAGACCAACTTTTTTTCACTTTCTAAAGGAAAACTGGATTTTTCTGCTAATTGCTTCATTATAATGGGAGAACATATAATGTTTCTAGTAGACGAGATCAGAAAATCTTTCACATTCTTAAGCAAGATTCTGACTTAATGATGGATTTTTTTAGAACATAAGACATTGAGAAATGTATCAAACAAGGGTAGTTTCTTGTCCTTGCGGTATCAAACATTAGGTCAAAGGTCATTTAATGTGGAATTTTTAATGCATTGAGCAATGTTCGTGCTACCAGTTTTTATTATTTCCTAAATTTGGGACTAAATGTTAATATAGAGTATTTAATTTGATAAAAAGATCAGACATTCCATTCTAGTAAATGTAAGGCTGTCCATCACATGTAGGTTGATCTCATCAAACTAATAATTCACTGATCTGGACTTAATTGGCAATCTGGTGGACAACTTGTTAAATGACAATAATTACGCCATGTCATGAAGATTGACACAAAAATAGAATATAATTTCACCACAAAACTGCCTAATACTTACTAAGAATGTAATGGCTAGGGAATATCCCACTTTCACTAAAATTGTGAGTCAAGGTAAGATTATAAGGCATTACATACACCACTTGCCACTTCAGAAGCATAACTCTGAGGTGCAAGTCCTAGGTTGATGTGTGAGAACCTCCTTTCCTCTAACATCACTGTAGTGAGCACCCCTTTTTTCTATTGATTTGTTTGCAAAATTGTTTTCCAATAAAAGGGTTTGTGATGCTTTACTTTCAGATTGCATTCAGAACTTGTAAGCAACCATTTAGCATGAAACTAAGCAATGAATCATATAGGAAATAGTGCTGATCATAGCAAATTTATATTTCAGACTTCATGGAACTTATGCAAACATTTTTTAATCAGATTTTAAACATATTACAGACCTGGTATAGTCTTCAAAAGTAAAACACAAAGTAGAATGTTCAGATCTGATCCGGTGTCCAACCCTCAAACACAGGGGGCTAGGGAACTTAGTTTGATCGATCTTCAAGCCTTCAAAAACTTTAAATTTTGCTCCAGCACTGTCAACTCTTCACCAACAAATACCAACGCCCAAGAGTGATGAAAAAGGAGTCATGTAAATGCAATTTTAGACCTGGTGCAAATCCAACATGCTTGAAAAGAATGGTACATACTCCTGGGAGGGGCGACCAGCATTTAAAAATAAGTTCTTTACCAAACATGTGAAGAAAACACACATTTATACTGAGAAGGGGGGTGAACCAGTATAATAACAATATTTACTTTTTCAAACTTAATACCACAACTATATCAATTTCACAATGTCAATAACATAAGATGTAAAAACAACGCAAGTAGAACACACAATTTGTTGAGTATTTTTTCATTGATGTCAAGGTGCTTGCTTGTTTGAGCTGGTTGGTTATTTGCTTGAGCTACTTGATTGTGTGCTTGAGCTACTTTGTTGCATGCTTGAGCTCCTTGGTTGTCTGCTTAAGCTTCTTGTCTGTTCGCTTCAGCTGGTTGCTTGCCTACTTCAGCTGGTTGCTTGTCTACTTCAGCTACCTGCTTGTGTGTTTGAGCTGCTTGTCTACATATTTTGTTAGCATTCTTTTTAAAAGGTCAAGTCATACAAGTGCCATATCAGACTTGAATGTCAGCAGTCAAATGCCATGTCAGTTGTTGAAAAGTCCGAATTGTCAAAGAGGTCAACAGCTTGAACAATCTTTATGTACGCCTTTCTTTATTTCTTCGAATGGATTCAAAAGTGACTTATTTAATTGGTGGCAGCTTCACACAGAAAGTCGATTTATTTTAGGCATGAAACTTTATGAGAGGCGGCTCTTTGATGCTATTATATATGCAGTTCATGTTCTTAGGAGTGTCGTGTGTTTTTACTCAATCACTTATTTTTGGCATTGATGGCTTCTATTTTCTGAATGACTTAGAATCACCTTCAGCGTCGGTTACAAACTCTCCTGGAAGATATATGAGGCGGCTTAGATATTTTATGCGTTTTGGTTACATAGTAACGCCTTAGTTTTGAATGACGACAACTTTCATATTTTTGTATGGCATCTATGTTTGTCTTTACTTGTCTTTGCTGCAATTATTCTCAAAAAAATAACACCAGATTTATTGAGGAAGTCGTGTGGTTTTAGAAATATTATTGCCTTCATTTTCATGTGTCGTATGAGGTTGTGTGTCAAGTTAGTATTATTCAGTTTTTTTTAGAGGCCTCTATGGCATTTTTTGGAGAAAATGTGAACTTTTATCAGACTATGCACTTTTCCTAAAGACGTCTTCAATAATAGTATAAGATGGAGGCATATTTTGAGAAGAGGTGATTCTGATTGAATGAGTCCATGAGTTTGCATTGAAAAGTGGTAGCGTCGGCTACAGGCCCGTCATGGCTTTAAATATGTGCAATCGACTTGTCTTAACTTGCTCAGAAATTCGCTTTCATTTATTCCTTGGTCGACTGAGTATGAGGACGACACTAAACATCCCACCCTTTGGTGGAGTCTAAAAATAAAACGCGGGTGTTAGCGGATATTTTTTTGGTATATACATGTATCGAGTTCTTTTTAAAGTGCTATTCAGAAGATACATGATGAATATTTTAACATGCTGTTCTGTGTATTGGGCCTAAAAAGGAACTGTGTGCTTCCAAAATGAATTGTATTTTTTTTTTCTCTGGCAGTATGAATTCCTTTTGCAGTGTATGCGTATGAGAGAGATATATGGCCAATGTTGCTATTGTGCAATGTGGGAGCCCAATGATTCTTTGTGTGGAATTGATTTGTTTGGAGTCATTCTAAGGCTTGGGCTGAAAAGTATTTGCAGCGAGTGATTTCAAGTGTGAGGTGTTTCTTGAAGTTTTGTTGATGTCATTTACTCTTTTCTGACTTTGATATGGGAGGTTTATATGGCATCACATGAGTTCATTCACTACAAAGAATGTCTCTACATGTTCGTTGGCTTTTGATGTAAGTGCTAAAACTTCCCAGGCGATAAGGAGGACTTTGTACAATATCGAAGGCATTTTGTTTATCTCTAGCTCTGCACTTTTTGAACAGAAATTGATGCACGATGAGGTGTGGAATGAGTGAGTTATATGATGAGCATGCCATGAGAATATTTACGGGCCACTGAGAATGTCATAAGAATTAGCTATGTGCATAGGAGGTATGTAAGAACCCTATTGTTCTCCAAATACTGAATGCTATGCAATTGGTGTATTTTGAATTGGGTTCCGAATGATATTTGATTTTTTTGTAGTTTTTCATTAAAGATGCTAGGAAACTTAAGCAATGCAAATACATATATGAACTCTCAAGATGGAGGTAATGATAACTATTGCATTTCAAACTACTGCTGAAAGAAAACCCTTATTTTATTTATTTCAAATCAGATTTACTTTGGCTTGCAAATACAATATGTATATTCTAATATGATTGTCTTTTTACATAGAAAAGCATACCCGTTTACTAAAGACAATAAATATACTGAGATCTAGAAACACTGGCAGCCAATCTGATATAATTTTCAGCTTGTCAGGACAAGTGTTGGGAACCACTAAAATGCTCACCAAATCCACACCGAGTCTCCGAATGATGCCAAATCAAATGCAATTGTCTCCTCTGACCTAGGCGACTAGCATCCAACATTGAAACCCTGCTGAAAATGGCAGATCAATTTATGCATGCATCCCAATACATGTGCCAGGAGCAGCACACTTCCCAAGGAGAGCAATTTGATGTATAAAATTGAAGACTTCACCAAAACCCACGAAAATGCAGGTATAGGGGTGCCCTGGGGTGAGGGATGGAATGATCAAATACCTAGAACGAAAAAGTTCTCTGATTCTTTGTTGTGAATGAAACTCCGATTCAACAATACAAAATCTAGCAACACATAATTGATGGAAACCCACTAAAATCACCCAAAAACTGCAAAAGACTGATTACCCATCAAAACTCTACAAAAAAGAATATCAACTAAAATCTCAAATCTCCAATAAGGCTCAACTGTGGCCTCTATATGAAGCCACCAGCACAATCGAAGAGAGGCTACATTCTCCAAGATTGAATTTACTGCGAAACCCTAGGTTTCTTTCTCAAAGCCAAAGCTTCTTCAGAAAAGACAAGTGTTGAATGATTCCATAATGAATGAAATGAAAACCAAATGTCTTTTTATAATGATTAATTTGCATTTGTCTTCATCTCTTTTAATTTACTTTAATTTCATTTCTTTTTTCCCTCCTTTTTGGTGCACAACATTAAAATATGAAGTATACTTTATTAAACACTTATATCTCCCTTTTAAATAACACTTTATCACTTATTATAAAGTATACTTTTAAAAACATTTAAATCTCCCTTTCAAATAAAGTCCACTTAATTTATCAATGATATGCACTTAATAATTAATTATTATTAAAGTATAACTTTAATAATAATTATAACATTATAACTCCACCATTAATCATTATTTCTCAAATTCCTCTAAACTTGGGAGTTAACCATTGCATCCACTGTGCATTCAACTGCCTTACTAGAAGTAGTAAGGGTCCCTCCCTAACATCCATTGACTTACTATAAATTGTAAATCCCACAAAACGGAACTAGAAACCTCTGATGTAATGAACCGGACCAATTTTTTTTTGTTTTTCCAATTACAATTACAATCAACACGCACCCGTTAAGGTTAGCTCTAAAACCAAAACTATGCGGAAAGCAACTCTAACCAAGGATGTACACCAGGATCCCGATGTTGGGCAAGGTGTGAACATATGGTCAGAGGATCTAATGCAAATGCAAAAATGGAAGGGAACTCTAACCAAGAATGCGTCTAAGATAGACGAGCATATGGTCAAAGGATCTTATGCATGCTAAGCTGAAAGTAACTCTAACCAGGATGGCGCCGAGTGATGGTGAGCATATGGTCAGAGGGTCCCTAAGAACTACTAACTGAAAGTAAATAGGCGGCAAGCCAACCTCTTCCACTTATTCAGCGGGAAGTACAATAAAGTAAGTGAAAGAGAGAAGGGAGAATTGCTGATAGTACTACTAATCAGCTTACAATTTGATAGAATGCTTGCCAAAGCCCAATATTATAAGTTCTCCAATGCTGCAATATTATATATGATTTCCTCAATGCTTAACAAGACTCTCTAGACTCAAACCCCTCACAAAATTGCATTTATCTAAGACTGATATGATAGACTAGCGACTGAAATGAAGTAACCAGCAATACAACAGCTCACTAAAATGCATATAAATCACTCCCCACACATCCAAAACTCATGAAACGAAATGCAATAGCCTCTAATGACAATGGCGCCCAAATCCCAATGAAGAAACCACAGCTTACAGCCACCTTTTTTTTCTTGCACAAATCCCAAGACACCCCCAGATGGTACGACCCTCAAGAAAGGGCGATTTGCCTTGGTAAAATCCAAGAGTCCATAAAAAAATCTGCAAATTTGCTTGAATGGTCGCCCCACATAGAGAAATGGATAGATGCAATGCCTAGAACAATTTTATTTTTATTTCATGAAATATGAGCAAAACTTACAATCAGCTATGATATTCAACAACTCCAAAAATATGACTAAAATGCAAGGAAACTGAACTAAGATGCTAGGAACTCAAATGCAATGCTGAAACAAACTCAACTACAATCTACCTCTCAACTAGTTGCTATCTTTCAAGCAAGAAGCTAAGCCAAGCTAGGAGGTGTGCTTTCCTCGAAGCAACTCTGTCACCATTTCGGCAGCATAACTTTACTGAAAATATGAGATGATGAACTGAAGAGAGAAGGCCTCCTTTTATAGACTTTAGCAAGCATTTCCAGAAGCTTCTAGAAAGTGCGCCTCTTTTTGAGTTTGAATTGACTTCATTTTCCCTCCAAGGATGGCATCCCTTGAAATATTCCGAGCCAAATTTTTTCGTTTTTCAATTTACAAATTACAAAGCAGTGCACCCGTTAAGGTTAGAGGAGAAAACCAAAATGTGCAAGAAAGTAACTCTAACCAGAATGGCGCCAATGATGGCGAGCATTGGTCAGAGGGTCTTCTATTCTAAATGCTGGAAAGGGAACTCAACGTCAAGTATGTGCTACCCAATCCAATGCGGAGTGAGGGGCGACCATATGACGGAGTGATTACAGAAAGCAAAGCTTGAAATGAAATGCTGAAAGCTGGAAACTACTCAACACCCAGAATGTGCTTGCTCACCCAGAATGGGAAGTAGCTACCATAGGGCGGAGTTATCACTATTTCAAACTAGTACTGAAAGCAAGAACGAGTATTACAAATAATGACAAAGCAATATTAAAGAATACTGGTCAGTACTACTGCCAGTTTACAAAATATAATAATTGCCTGCAATGTCAATATATCAAAGTCTTTCCAGATGGAGTATTCAACAGTATATCTGCTACAAGCTCTAAGTAAACCACAATGCCAAATACAAATCAGAAAATGCAGATTTCTCGAACTGTCATAATCAGATCTGCACTTTTAACATACAACCAGCAGCTTACAACCTTAATGAATTGTTCATAACTTTCTCAGATGTTATCCGATTGATGCGAAATAAAATGCATTACTCTCTTAAGACATAGGCGACCAACCCAAGACACTAAGACTGATCAAAATGACTCTAATTTAATTTGCACGGACTCCAATGCAGTTTCAAGAGGTACGGCCCAGCTGGGAAGTTCAACCTCTATTTAAAAATTCAATACATCACCAAAAAATCTGAAACTTGAACTATTGAAGCGCCCTTCCTAGACAAAGAGAATGGGCTAATACCCAGATGCAATATTTTTGTCTTTTTCGAATTATGACTAAAAACATGAATCTGCTGTCTACAACAATGCAAGATGCTGAAACCACTAATATGCCAAATCTAATCTAAGTTTGCAATAAGCTGAAATACAATGCACAAACTTAAATGCAACTCACAATACAATGAATCACCACTAGATGTTGTCTTTCAAACACGAAGCGATGCCCAAGCTAGGAGGCCTTCATTCCTCGAAGCAGTCCCAGAGCCAATCCGGCAGCATAACAGTATAGTCGACAAAAGATAATCCAAAGAGATCCCAAGGCTTCCTTTTATAAGTTTCCGTTGACCTTCTCGAAACCCTAACTTCTTTTCCGGAGTCAAACCCTAATTCCTTCATAGATGGCATCCCACTTTTCCAAGTAACTTTGTCTTTTAATATTAATTTAATCTTTCTTGAGAATGGCGTCCACTTTGAGCTTATAATAAACTTCATAAAAAATATAATTAATTCTCTTAATGAAGCGCCACCCTTAAAGAACACCTTTTAAGAAGACTTGAAGTGATTAAGCTAGGCTAAGGGGGGGTCAACATTAAATTATAATATTAAAACGTGACTTTAATAAAATAGCTCAACTTATCTCTCCAACTGCGCCCCGAAGCCATCAATGAGCAAGCCAACTGATCAAACTGACATAGGAAGTCAACCATGCTAGACCCGACTGTTGAACTGCCAAAAATAGAATTTACTAAAAATAGTAAATTCCGGAAAATGCTCAGAATGCCGAGATGAACATACCACTGCGAAGCTCTCTGAAAACCCAGAAAGAATCCGCCATTGAAACCACCCACTCCGAGCAAAGACATCCTCAAAAAAAGGAAACCCTAATTTTACCTTCCGACTAGCCTTCGGGTTCCCAAAAAAAAGGCCAACGGTCACTGGAAAGATCAGGTTTGAGAAGGGGACATTACATCCCTCTTCCCAAGGCAATATTTGATTTTTAATAAAATATAAAGCTCCTTGAAGTTGGTGTCCCTCCTTAAGTATCACATAATTTGGCCAAGAAATATTTAATAACCTCCTGATGAGGTATTCACCCTTGGAGTCCCCCTTTTAAAACAACTTTAAGGCGATGAAGCTAGGCCAAGGGGTCAACAATAAAATATAACATTATTTAGATCAACTTACTTATCTCTCCAGAAAATGCATCCAAAGGCCAAAACTCAAATTATCAACTGAACTGGTTGAAGAAGAGAGCCAACAGCACTGAAATCCACAAGGCCACTGCCAAAAATAGAATTTACTAAAAATAGTAAATTCATGAAGTTGCTCGGATCACCATACAGGCTATACCACTGCGAAGCTCTCTAAAAACCTAGAAAGAATCCGCAATCCAATCTCCAAACTTCAAGAAACAACCTCCTCAAAACAGGAAACCCTAATTTTCACCCTTCGAGTAGCCTACAAGTCTTCGGAATAGTCCAACGGTCAACTGAATCGATCACAATTGAGAAGGGGACATTACATCTGAATATAAATGCCTCAAAACATATGAAGGATCTGAGAGATAAACACTTACAATTGCCACCTGAAGAGCTCCATAATGCCCAAACTGGACCCTCAAATCCACCACACTAGCCTACGAGGGTCAATTGATAGGCTAATCCTTCAAACTCTGATACTCACGAAAATGGGGACATTAAAAGGTATGAGTGATGCTTCTTGCTATGTTGACTGAGATAATTCAATCTAGTCCATTTGGTTGAAGATTGTTATGTTTGCTTGTGCGTGAAGTTTGATACACAAACAGTGATACAAGAGATTAAGTTTTCAAAACAAAAGTTTTTAGGGCTTGATCAAATACTTTAGTTGCAAGCATGAGTAATTCGTTGATAAGTTTCAGAATTGGTGATTGTGATCAGATTTGTGAAGTCTAAAGTTGGTGCTTCAGCAACACTAGAGTTGGTGCTTCGGTTGGTTCAGAAGCAATATCTTGTCGTGGTTTTTTGCCCAAAAGGGTTTTCCACGTGAACTTTGGTGTTCTTCATATTTGATGGTTGTTAATATTTTGATTTCTGATTTACATGGTTTTAAGTTTTAAAGTTTGAAATATTGATTCACCCCCAAAAGAAACCCACAAAATCTCACTAGTAACATCAATATACCCCTTTGAACATACTGACACAAACCTAGAAAGTTAGCGCCAATTGCAAAGCAAGAGAACCCAAAAAAGGGGACAGTATAGTCCTCCCTTCCCAAAGATTGTTTGTCCTCAAGTAATGCCAATACAACCCCACAATCAACAGATTGAACCAAACTAAAACCAAGAATGATCCTAGGGTCCCAAGTCAATCTCAAGAAAGAACCACCATGTTGATGCCGCACCACTCTAATCATAACTGTCAAACCATCATGCCTAGATTGCATTCTCCTCTCTTGGAACCCCAAAAAGTAATCATCATCAAAACCCATACTAAAATACCTAAAAGGACTAAAATCTATACCAAGAGACATATCCTACCAAGGCATCTCAGCGAAGGCCACATCAACAAACTCACTGCAAATCACGATCTTGGGCAAATGAAAAAACACCCTACTCAATGTTGGTGTTTTAATTCGCACCTCTGGAATGTGAATTTGAAACGGACAGCTATGCACAGTAAAACTGCTCTTCAAATTAGGAGGGGAAGCTCCCTCTTGCTGATGGTGTTGAAAGAAAGTAAACTAAAAACTAAGTTGCCTATCTTTTTGATCAGCTAGAGCACAAGGTTTATAAAACACAAACGCTGTAGAAACCCCTGTTTCCCCCTGATACAAAATCTGACTGAAGTTTTGAGTTTTTCTGACGTTTTTAGGTTTTTGCAATTTTTGTGTTTTTTTGATGCAATACTTGAAAAGTACGATTTTGATAATAAATGGAAATAAATTCAATAAAAATCAAAGAACTCTGGAAACGAAAGAATATAGGCGCCAGTATCTTTATTCAAGCTTTTCTATTGATTTCAATGATACCCAGATACATATAATGAAATAAATAATGAATTTTCAATGTTTTGAGAAACCTGATATTGCTGCTGCAGAAGTACAGAATGGTACGGCTGCTTCAATAAATGCACTCCTCCCTCCAAAGATAACCTCTGAAGACACCCAGGAAGCATGCGCCAAGACTGGAGACTGCAGGGAGTGAAGGTTTCAGGCGTTTTCTCTTCCAAGTCAAAGACGGCTCAGATCTGATTGGTACGGCCAGAAACAGGAAGTACGGCCTGGCAAGTACGGCTCACTCAATCAGCAATAATTAAAACAGTACGGCCTCCCTCTGTAAGCTCTGTGAGATGCGCCAATAGCAAAAGATGGTATCTGGATGCAAACAAACTGCAAATAACTGGAAGTATGAATTTCTCTGATGCTCTGTAGTTTACTCTGAATGAGAAAACCTCTGTGGCAATAGATCAAGTGATATTGCACACTCTCTGAATTGCTTTCCGTTGGAGATGGCTCGTTCCCCAAG
>VDFB02128766.1:0-35902 GCA_007258455.2 Sequoia sempervirens
AGGCTGCTTTTTCTTTTCCATCCTTGGCCATTCTTTCTTGTGCACTCACCAAAGCTATTCTGAGAAGATCTGCCTCCACTTGTCGTGTAGTTTTCCTGAGGTTAAGTGTAGACAATGTATAGTCTTCTACTTGTACCTCGGTTATGCGTTTCTCTACTGGTGGGGCAGCAGTCTCTATGATGAGTTCACAATCTGCATTCCTTTCTATGTGAACTTGCTTCTTCAACTTCTTTGCTGGCATGTCTTGTGGGACGTGGTCGAATTCAGTGAAGTCAAGTTCATAGGAGGGTTTTTCCCTCTTTCTTCCTAGGAAGCCTTCAAGCCAAATGGAATCTCGGCTAACTTCATTAGGAGGAGGAATATGGGGCCCTTGAATGCCTGATGTGTGAGACTGTGCTGGAGCAATGTCTCTCGGTGGCGAGTCCAAGTCAATGAGGACTTGCGATTGTTGTGATGGTGGTAATGTTGGCGGCTCTGTTTCCATAACAGGCACCATTTCTGTTACTGCTTCTTCTTCTGCTTTTGCTAACGACTCTTCAATAACTATTGCTACTGGCTCCTCAGCGACAACTTCTGTTGGTTTTGGGGTAGCAGTCTCTTTTACTTGCTCTGGGGCAGCAATATCCACGGCTATTTCAGGACTATGTGTGGCTTTCTCCACATGTGTCCTTTGTGTTCTGGGCTTTGTAGGCTTTGACATCCTCATCCCTTGGGGAGGATTTCACCGCTGCTTCTGCCTAGGCTTTTTTCTTGAAGTGGAAGGTGGTGTAGACTGAACCTGTGGCGGCTCTGTTCTGTGAGGTACCACCTTCCTTGATTTCTTGCTGTCGAGATAGAGTTGGCTATTTCTAACAACTCTACTTGTCCTCTCCTTTATAGACGTGTTGTCCTTGGCATACCAATCCACTCTTGGGAGTGGTTGGGAGTCAACTGAATCTATGAAGAATGAGGGGAGAATGACTTCCCCTTCATCGTCAGATAAGCCCTCGATGTTTGCTGACATAAAATCAGCAATTTGCAGGAGCCTGAACCTGCTATAGTTCCTTCTTTGCACTTCATACTCATCTTGACAATTTACCCAATAATCTTCCATAGAAGATTTATGTGACGAGTGTTGTTCGAGATGCGCCGCATAGAGCCCTCTGGGATCATAGGACCTCCTCTCAATGAGGTACTTGAGATTAAGCATCACCGTTTCTTGACTCATCATCTTAGCATCTGCCGCGAACCTGCATCTATAGAGTCCCATTTCAACGAGGAAGTTTACAGCTGCCTTCTTCAAGCACAAGTAAATTTGAACCTCAGACAACTGCCTTAGGAATTCCATGAAGACTACCCTATCTGAAGGGTACCGTGGCATCATGGCTGGGTGACCAATGTAGCCATACACGCGTATGTAGGAGAACGTAGGGAATTGAATGAACCAATCCGCCCAATCCGCCATTGCCTCTCTGGCTATTTGTGAAAAGCGTACGTGCATCTCATGGTCTAGATCTCGTACGGTGTGCATGATGAAGTGATCACTTGTTCTTTTGAAGTGTCGCTCTGCTTGAGTAAACTCAAGACGTGTAAAGTGCTCATGAACCTTCTGCATACCTAAGGTTCCCACATTGTTTAATATCCTGAAACTTCCTTGGAAGGCAATCAGGTATACCAGGTAAGAACACATGTGAAACCTATGAGCTTCTAGGTACCCGGTGATCTGTTGATGGAGTGTGTCACTAATCAGAGTAGCCCAGTCATAATGTTCCCTCTTGCCAATGATTTTTGCAATGACATAATACATCCATGACTAGAATTGATTGCCATCTTCTTGTCTAGTGATTCTATTGAGTAGAGTGATTAACACTGCATACATCTTTGCATTCTCCGCGTCCAACCAACTTAGGCAAGTTAGCCTTTGTCACTTTTAGCCATTTTTCAGCTATTATCCCTTGACATTTGTCTTTGGTTGTCTCAAATGCCTTCTCGCATTCCGTCACTGATATGACCTTGCTGTTAGGACATGGTGGAATATCAAAACACTTTTCTATATCCTTGGGCTTTAGACTGCAAATGACCCTCCCATCCACTGCTTTGATTTCTCTTGTGGTAGGATTGTAATGCTTAATACAAGCGATTACAAGCTCCAAACTCTATAATGTGATGGGGATGGATGCAGCCTGTAGCAACCCAGATTCTTCAATGTTCTGCAACGTGATCTGGTTCATGCCTTCTAGGTCTTCTAGATCAACTACAGGGCTTACTTGATGCAAGTTTCTGTTAGTCGTTTTCAGGTAATCATGGTACAAGGCCGTCTTGGTCTTGTATTGTATCTGAGAGTACTGCATCCTGAATAACTTAAAGATTGACTGCAAACTTGACCTTGTTCTGATAACTTTCGGAAACCCCTGAAAATTGTGCCTTGTTGAGAAGTATTTTTCCGAAAAAAAATCTGGCACATGGGTTTTGCTTGTGCTTCAATGTTGAACAAACCCAGTTCCTTAGAATTTTGATTTTGAAACTTTTTCGGAAAAATCCCCAAAAATAGGGGCAGCAAGTTTGCTGATTCTGGAAAATTTGAGGAGATGAGTTTCATTGGAAAATTATGCTGAATTTGCCCAGTTGATCAGATCTGATGAAGCCCGCTGCTTTGTGTAACATGCAAGGAAATCTAAGACAAGAAGAGAGGAAGTAGACAGAAGATGGATTGGAAGTTTTTTATTTGACTCCCTGAGAAAATCTATCTCTGAATCCAACCTCAGATTAGCAATCTTCTTCTGCTTTAGATCTGCAAGAAATATTGAAGAATGAACAAAAACCTTGGCCAAATCTGTAAACGGCGTCCTTGAGGGCTTATGGCTGTTCTTGATCATCAACCTGCAATGAAATAATGAAGTGGGACGCCTATACCTTGATTATATAGACTTAAGCCTCAGATCCACAAGTTTGGGAACCTAACTCACGATCAAAAGTTGATTTGGCTTGATTTGAAGTTCAAAAAGGTGATTTCCACTGATTGTGGAGCAAGTTGGCCAAGTTTATCTCAAAATATCTTGACTTTAGTCAACAACTTTTCCTTTGACCTTTTCTAGGCGTCCCTTTTGAGATTTGCAAGTTTTTTCATTATTTTCTCTGTTGAATGACCCCAATTTGATCCTGAAACCAGATTGATCTGTTGATCCTGAGCTGTTGTTGGTACATTTACTGTCGAGCTGGATCCAACTTGAAGGGATGAGCTTGAGAGATATGATGGCAAAAAGCTGAGTTTGTGGCCTCAAAATAAAGGGCGCCTTTGTCAAGGAAGGGCGCTTTTTCCTTTTCCTTGGTGGATTTTTAGTTGTTTGATCTTCAGCTTTTGACTTGACCTCTCGTGCTTTGATTTGGAATCCTCGTTGATTGGAGAAACATACAATCTCGTTTTATATCTCATCAGGTAGCCAGCTCTGTTTTGCCGAGGATGACTAGAGTTGGAAAACTCAGAAGTCAATTTAGGGTTCCTTTATTCAAGGGCGCCCCTTAATGAAAAGGGTGCTTTTGCCTTTTGCACAGTGATTTTCACTTTTAAAGATTCTCCAGTTTGATCTTGATTATTTGTTGATTGCCTTGTCAGATGCTCGCACTGATGATTACGTTGTTGAGGTTGACTTCGACTGAGCAAACCGTCTTGGGAGGCTTTCAGGCATCTGAGATCATCCTAAGTTTTAAAAAGAAGGGCGCTTTTCCTTGGAAAGGGCAATTTTTACCTTGATCTTCACATTCGACAGCCATTTCTTGATACTTCGTCAACTGCCTCTTTTCGCTCTGTCGACAACTACTGGTGATCAACTCATTAGATGATCCTGCTGTTTGTTTCGTTGTTGAGCCAACAAGCGAACGGTGAGGATGACTGCCTTGGATGATTCGACAGGCTACATTTGACCCTTAAGAATCAAGGGCGCCCCTGTCTGAAAAAGGCTCTTTTCAGCATCATGAACTGATCTCTCCTTCGTAACGTTTCTAGAGTTAGTCAAATTTTGACCTTTTTGGGTTTCAAGAATTTCCTTCATCAAACAACATCTTTTTAGATCTTTTCCGCCATGGTTGCATCGTTGAAGCTTTTGAGGCTTAGCTTTTAGCACCTGGTACTGGCCAATCTGCCATTAATGGCTGTAGAGCTCCTAACTTTGTTCCTAAAAAACAGAAATAGACTCACCAGAGTAAAACGTGTCTTTTGATGATTCCGACTTGATTAGTGTGATCATGAAGTCATTTAATCCTATCAAAATCATTTTCAATCATTTCTGGGAAAGTCCTATTTTCGGGGGTTACCCTAAAAATAGGGGCGTAAAACCCTAATTTTCAAATTTTCAGAATTTTGCACGTGTTCCTTGACAGAAACCCACAAAGACCCTATGTTTGGTTTGACCTAAAACAGACTTTTAATGGCATTAGCTCAATTTATAGAGAATGCCAAAAATTAATTTTGGGTACAACATAGACAATGCTATATCATCATCGATCAATTGTGTCCAATATGAGATGATACTTACCCTCAACCCCAACAAAAGTGGATCTAATGGCCTCCTTGGCCCTTTCCATGCTCTCATATATATAGTTCATTGTTGGCTTCTCCCCATCAACAACTCAAAGTAGAACATCTAAAGGCTCTATGAATTGCAATTATTATTAAACATTAACATAAATACATGTCAACAAAAATAGATAAATAGAATGGAAATACAAACAAAAATGAACAAAAATATAATGAAAATATGAACTAACTTCTACGATTTCTTTTGTTAGAAGCTAAAAGCTATGCTTGTAAAAAGCCCAATCAACCACATTAACCCCTACATTGATCTTAGTGTATGATGATTTAGACCACTCTTCGCTAACAAACATACACCTCAAAGCAGCCTTTGACTAAAGCAAAGATTGCGCCTTAATAAAATTTGTTGCAAAGTGGGTTATTCCAAGACAATTTAACTCCTTGTTCGTATATATCTTCATTAGATTGAGGACCCAAGCATGGTTGGATATGTATTTGCAAATACTTTTATCATGCTCTGTTGGCGTTTAAATTAGCACCTCACGGGTGCTGATTGTAGCGATTCCTTCTTTAAATGTTTTGCAACACTTCTTAAGTTATTTAAAGAGGAGAAGTCCCTCTCTTGGGGAGCAATCGTGAGGAAGAAATGTAAAACTAAAGTTCCCTATCTTTTTTTATGCTTATTGGCGGGACACAAAGGGTGCACAAACACAATGCGCCGTAGCTAAGCTTTTTCTCTGGTTTCTGCAGATCTCAACTACGACTAATCTAGCTTTTATCTATCCAATACCTTCAAGGTAAACAGAGCATGAGGGTAAAGGAGCGGGAATGGGTTTGGTTGGATCACCTGAATTCGCCGTCTCTGGAGAATATGACCGAGGCTCTGAACTCTCGAGTATACACCAAGATAAGGTTGGTACAAGCAAACACTCTATACGGTAAACTAGATCTGAGACCTGCCAAGGAGGAGGGACTCCTACCCGAGGTATGGGCTAGGAAATAGTTCACAAGAAACAACAATTTTACGATGCCTTGGCCAACAAGCTTGCTAAGGAGGAGGGACTCCTATCCGAAGTATAGCTTGGAAGACAACACATTAAACAACAACAAACGATAACTTGTCAATAACAAATGTCCAAGGAGGAGGGACTCCTATCCGAGGAGGGAAATGAAACAACGAGCTATTAAACACAAGACGTTGACACAACTCAAAAAGATTGACCAAAATGCAAGCGCCTTCTGATATTCTCCTTCAAGCTTCATCAGCGAATTACAAAGGTTGGGAAAGCAAAGGCCGCAATCATGCACAATTACAATGGAATAGCAAACTCTCATCCAGAGTGAACAAGTATCAGCTTTCAAAGGCATTTGGCAACAATGGTAGCGACAATTTTGCATAGCAAGTAAAAAGTTAAACAAATATTGAGCCCAAGGCTCTTATTTATAGAACTCAAAGGAGTGGGCAACCCAAAATCTCCTTGAGTTAACAATGAGTTCTTGCCAATCAATTAGCAAGATTTATTCCTAAAAGGGGGAACAAGTAGTTAACTAGAAAACTACTTCAGTTAACTGAAAGTAAACAAAGAGTCAACTGGAAACTACTTCAGTTGACTGAAAGTAAACTAAGGGTGAACTTTAATGAAAGTATCCCTCCAAAATAGACATACACATTTAGTGGAGATCTAAGATCCACAAATCATAAGGTCAAATAGACATCATGTCGGTGGGATCGACAATGCATGATTTAAGGAAGTGGAGTTAAACTTGGAAAAGAAGCATCAAAGTTAACAACTACATTTAATAGCATCTTGAGTTGACTTGGAAAGAAGCATCAAGTCAAACTCAAGTCTCATAAATGCCACTTGGAGGGGGTATGGCGTCCTTCTTTGGTGCATTTATAATTCGCCATTAATCAGCAGTGTCTCTATCCATTGATTGACTTCATCAGCTTCTGGGGAATTAATGCTTTGTAGAATGATGACGTGGCGTCGTAGCATGACCTCACCCATTGTGAGCTGATTTCCGAAGTCCATACACTGAGATGCTGCCTCTTCAAACTTGGTTGATAAAGCTGCTACCTTAGCCAGCTTGCAACCATCTGGATCATCAAGAAAGGTACTACAGATGACATCCCTGAATTGGTTCTGTACAGTAACCATCTCGGCGTATTCTCCTCCCTCACGTTGATATTCCATGCAGGGGAAAGATATCACCAACATTCTTGTGAAGTTGATAATAGTGGCAACCACCCGTCTGTAATCAATCAACTCTACTGAATGAGCGTCATAGGCTTTCACCTTGTACGCCAATTGTTCTTTCCAAGCAAAGAGATGTTGCTTGTTTTCTTCAGAGTATATTGATTGATATGCCAATTGCAAATCTGCAATTGTGCTTTCGTCTTCAAGCCTCTTTTCTGCAATCCTTTGTTACATTTGCTTTGGATCTACTGCTGGGATCCATGGTAACTATCCGAAATAGCTGAAGTATGGGTTGCGATTATACATCTACCTTTGAGAACAAGCTCTTCCCTTGATCTCTCAAGTGTTTGCTGAATGTTATCAATTGCCGATGATTTTGTTTAGCGGGGAGATCTAGTAGTCCTGCTGGTAGGGCTGAGACGTTTGGTGTGCCATGTATCAAGCTGATTATGTAAGACCTCAGTTTCTGATTTTCAGCCTTTAAGGCTGCTTTTTCTTTACCATCCTTAGCCATTCTTTCTTGTGCGCTCACCGAGGCTATTCCAAGCAGGTCTGCCTCCACCTGACGTGTAGTCTTCCCGAGGTTAAGTTGAGACAAAGTGTACTCTCCTACTTGGACCTCGTGTATGCTTTTCTCTACTGGTGGAGCGGCAGTCTCTATGATGATCTCGCACTCTGCATTCCTTTCTATGTGAACTTGATTCTTCAACCTTTTCGCCGGCATGTCTTGTGAGACGTGGTCGAATTCGGTAAAGTCAAGTTCATAGGAGGGTTTCTCCCTCTTCCTTCCTAGGAAGCCTTCGAGCCAAATAGAATCTCGGCGAACTTCACTAGGAGGGGCGTGAGGCCCTTGAATACTAGATGTGTGAGGAGCAATGTCTCTCGGTGGCGAATCCAAGACGATGAGGACTTGTGACCGCTGTGGTACTGGTGATATTGGCGGCTCTGCTTCCATAACAGGCACCGTTTCTGCTGCTGCTTCTACTATTGTTGCTTCTGCCATTGGCTCAGCCACTGGTTCTTCAACAACTCCTGCTGCTGGTTCCTCCGTGATAACTTCTGCTGAATCAGGGGTAGCAGTCTCTACTCTTTGTTCTGGGGCAGCAATACCCGTGATTATTTCAAGACTATGTGTGGCTTTCTCCACTGGTGTCCTTTGTGTTCTAGGCTTTGACATCCTCATCCCTCGGGGAGGATTGCACCATTGCTTCTGCCTAGGCTTCCTTTTTGAAGTGGAAGGTGGTGTAGACTGAACCTGTGGCAGATCTGCTCTGTGAGGTATCACCTTCCTTGATTTCTTGTTGTCGAGATAGAGTTGGCTATTTCTAACCACTCTACTCGTTCTTTCTTCTATAGACGTGTCTTCTTTGGCATACCAATCCACTCTCGGGAGCGGTTGGGAGTCAACTGAATCTGCGAAGAATGAGGGGAGAGTGACTTCCCCTTCATCATCGGACAGGCCCTCGATGTCTGCTGACATAAAATTAGCAATTTGTGAGAGTCTGAACCTGCTGTAGTTCCTTCTTCGCACTTCATACTCGTCTTTGCAATTTACCCAATAATCTTCCATAGAAGACTTATGTGATGAGTGTTGCTCGAGGTGTGCTGCATAGAGTCCTCTGGGATCATAGGATCTTCTATCAATGAGATACTTGAGGTTAAACCTCGCTGTTTCCTGACTCATCATCTTAGCATCTGCCGCGAATCCACATCTATATAGTCCCATCTCAACAGGAAAGTTAACAGCTGTCTTCCTCTTCAAGCGCAAGTAGGCATGAACCTTGGACAACTGTCTCAGGAATTCCATGAAGACTACCCTATCTGAAGGGTATCTTGGTAGCATGGCGGGGTGGCCAATGTAGCCATACACGCGTATGTAGGAGAACGTAGGGAATTGAATGAACCAATCTGCCCAATCCGCCATTGCCTCTCTGGCTGTCTGTGAAATACGCACGTGCATCTCATGGTTAAGCTCACGTACTGTGTGCATAATGAAGTTATCACTCGTTCTCTTGAAGTGTCGCGCCGCTTGAGTAAACTCAAGACGTGCGAAATGTTCGTGAACCTTCTGCACACCTAAGGTTCCCACATTGTTCAATAACCTGAATTCACCTTGGAAGGCTATCAAGTATACCAGGTAAGAGCACATGTGTAACCTATGAGCTTCCAGATACCCAGTGATTTGTCGGTGGAGTGTGTCACTAATCAAAGTGGCCCAGTCATAATATTCCCTCTTGCCAATGATTTTAGCAATGATATAGTACATCCATGGCTGGAATTGACGACCATCTTCTCCAGTGATTCTATTGAGTAGAGTGATTAACACTGAGTACTCATCTTTACATTCTCCTCGTCCCAACGGCTTAGGCAAGCTTGCCTTTGTCACTTTTAGCCATTTTTCAGCCATAACCTTTTTACATTTGTCCTTAGCTGTCTCAAATGCCCTCTCACATTCCGTCACTGATATGACTTTGCTATTAGGACATGATGGAATATCAAAACACCGTTCGATATCCTGAGGCTTTAGACTGCAAACAATTCTTCCATCTGCTGCTCTGATTTCTCTGGTGGTAGGATTGTAATGCTTGATACAAGCGATTACAAGTTCTACGCTCTGTAGTGTGATGGGAATTGATGCGGCCTGCAGCAACCCGGATTCTTCAATATTCTACAATGTGATTTGATTCATGCCTTCTAGCTGCTCCAAATCAACCACTGGATTTACTTGGTGTAAATTTGTGTCAACTGTTTTCAAGTAATCATGGAGTAAGACCGTCTTGGTCTCGTATTGTACCTGGGAGTACTGCATCTTGAAAAACTTAAAGATTGACCGTAATCTTGACCTTGTTTAGATGATTTTTGGAAACCCTTGAAAATAGCGCCTCGCCGAGAAGTATTTTTCCGGAAAAAATCTGGCACATGGGTTTTGTTCGTGCTTCAATGCTGAACAAACCCAGTTCCTCAGAATTTGGATTCTGAAACTTTTTCGGAAAAACCCCAAAAAATAGGGGCAGCAAGTTTGCTGATTTTGGAAAATTTGTCGAGATGGGTTTCTCTGAAAAATAATGCTGAATCAACCCAGTTGATCTGATCTGATATAGCCTGTTGCTTTTTCTATCAAATGCAAGAAAACCTAAGACCAGAAGAGAGGAAATAGACAGAAGGTGGATTGGAAGTTTTATCTGATTCCCTGAAAAAATCTATCTCTGGATCCAATCCTCAAAATAGCAATCCTCTTCTGCTTCAGATCTGCAAGAAAAATTGAAGAACGGATGAAAACCTTGTTCAGATCTATCAATGGCGTCCTTGAGAGCTTGTGGCTGATCTTGATCTCTTAACCTGCAAGAAATAATGAAATGGGACGCCTTCACCTTGAATATATATGTTTAAGCTTCAAATCCACAAATTTGGGGACCTAACTCAAGCTCAAAAGGTGATTTTGGCTTGATCTAAAGTTGAAAAGGTGATTTCCACCAATCGTGGAGCGTTTTAGCCAACTTTAACTCAAAAAGCTCTTGACTTAGTCAACAAATTGACCCTTGACTTCTTTAGGCGTCCCTTTTGCTTTCTTGTAAGTTTTTAAATATTCTCTCCTGAAAGTCCTCTGTTTGATCCTGAATCAAGCGTTGTCTGTTGATCCTGAGATGTCGTGGACACATTCACTACGGAGCTGGATCCAAACTGAAAAGAAATGCCTGGGAAACACGTTGATGAAAAACTGAGTTTAGGTCTTCAAAAGGATGGGCGCCTTTTCCAAGGAAAGGCGCTTTTGCTAATGCCTTGGTGAATTTTCAAACTTCGTTCTTCAGCTTTTTGAAATGACCTCTCGTGCTTTGATCTGGATTTCTCGTTGATCGGAGAGTCAGATGATTTCGTTGAATGTTTCATCAGGTACCCAGCTCAGTTCTGCCAAGAATGACTAACTTCAGAAAACCTGGATCTTATTTTAGGGTCCCTTTATTCAAGGGCGCCCCTCCTTGAAAAGGGCGCTTTTGTCTTTTGGCTTGATTATTTCCATCTGAAAAGTTGCCTACTTTGATCCAGATTATCCGTTGACTGCCCTATCAGGTGTTGGTGCTTGCAGTTGCGTTTCCGAGATCTACTTGGGCTGAGAAGGTTATCCTGGGAAGCCTTTTGTCATTTGTCAACATCTGGAAGTCCAAAAGAAAGGGCGCCTTTCTTTTGAAAAGGCTCTTTTTTCTTAGAACTTCGCCGTTAACTGTGGTTACCTGATATTTCCTAAACTGCCTCTTTTTGCTTCGTCAGCAGTTGCTAGTGATCTATTCATCGGATGATCTGGATGTTTGTTTCACTGTTGAGTCAGCAATCAAACGTCGAGAATGACTGCTTTGGATGATCTTACTGACTGCATTTGACCCTCAAAGATCATGGGCGCCCCTGCTTGAAAAAGGCTCTTTTCAGCATTTTGAGTTCTCTCCTTCGTAACGTTTCCAGAGTTAGTCAAATTTTGACCTTTTTCACTTTCAGGAATCTCCTTCATCAAACAGCATCATTTTTGACCTTTTCTGCCATGGTTGCGTTGTTGAAGCTTTTGAAGCTTAGCTTTCAGCACCTGGTACTGGCCAATCTGCCATTAATGGCTGCAGAGGTTCTAACTTTGTTCCTGAAAAATAGAAATAGACCCACCAGAGTAAAACATGTCTTTTGATGATTCTGACTTGACCAATGTGATCGTGAAGTCTTTTAATCCTATCAAAATCATTTTTGATCATTTCTGGGAAGGTCCTATTTTCGGGGGTTTCCCTGAAAATAGGGGCGAAAAACCCTAATTTTCAAATTTTTAGAATTTTGCACATGTGTTCCTTGACAGAAACCCACCAAGATTCTATGATTGGTTTGACCTAAAACCGACTTAAAATGGCATTTTAACAAGATTTAGCTCAATTTATCTGAGAATGCCAAAAAATATTAATTTTGGGTACAACATGCTCCACACATACTTTGTCCATGGAATTTTGACAAGATCCTCTAATATCAAGTCAAGGCAATGAGTAGTACAAGAAGTTTAGAATAAGGATGGGTGCCTATCCAAGAGAAGTCTACATGGAGTAACACAATTTGCTCCAATATATTTTTTTCTCTTTCATGTGCTTGCAAATGAAATGAGTGGACTTTTAGAGTGTTGGAGTTTATTTTAACTTTTAAGTGCTTAAATTTTAAGTTATTTATTTATTTTCTCTTACTTCATATTATTGTTTTTTGAATGCCACTGGTTGGGTCAATCCATTAGGACTCGCTTTGTTTGGCAAGTCTAACCAAACTCTTTGGGCACCTAGGTCACAGGTCCTCGGGCCTTGTATTGACTTCCTCACCTTGGGACTTGTAGAGACTTGGCGAGTCTCTACAAGTCTTGTAAAACTAATCAGATTCAAGAGCTTTGCTAGAGTACATAAAACGGAATTGGAATGGAATTTGTAAGGAAATAGAGTGAAATTGTAAGCTTGCATGCAAAACTCAAGCACTCAAAGAGTCACCTAGATGCACATCAATTGCAGCAACTCACTCTTCTCAATGACAGCAGCCTATGATGATGACACACTTCTACATCCACCGGAGGATGCATCATTTATGAGGGAAGCAGGTAGATTTGGGCATCATTTACATTAGTTGGAAAGTTTGTTGTATGTCCATATATCATATGATTCAGATAGTTGGTTTTATCTTTCAATTTATGTGTAATGTACATTGACATACTTTTTGAGTTTTTGTCAGTAATGTTCAGTTCTTGCTGGGTGGTTGAAGTTATAAATGGTCAACTATTTTAATATGTTCACCATGATCTGTTGAAATGCGCCAGAAGCATTGCACATCCAAATGAAATGCAATTGTATACATAATTCTTTTTTGTCTATTATGAGGGTATTTTCCAACTTATCCTTCTCTGCAATACTTATTTGGTTGCAGTAAAAGAAGTAATCTTAGCCACCTCCAGGATGGAGTCCATTCAGGGGATTAAGAATGTGTCTCTATGCAAAAATTATTGAGACTTCGGAAGTCAACACAGCTAGGATCTCAAAGTGATAACAATAGGAGACACTCATTTTCTTTTACATCCTTTGAAGATT
Organism: Sequoia sempervirens; assembly: GCA_007258455.2. Lineage (NCBI taxonomy): Eukaryota > Viridiplantae > Streptophyta > Pinopsida > Cupressales > Cupressaceae > Sequoia > Sequoia sempervirens. The sequence continues at coordinate 12,795 of VDFB02128766.1, forward strand.
ATGTTTTCCTTGAGCATCTTCTGAATCCTTGCCTGAACCTTTTCCGCATGCTTCCAATTCCTGTAGTCTTTGACAGAAAACAGGCAGAACCAAAGGATTCTTGTTTGCATAGAACTCCAATAAAACCCCTTTCAAATCTCTGTAGGTCCAAGAAAATACATTTTTCCAGTCCATAAATATGATAATTTCTGCTTTATAAATTAGGTTACAATTAGCTCCATTGTTGATTGTTTGATGATCTACTATTACCCCAGACAGCTGATGCAGAAAGAAAACTTCACAGTTTCAGGCAAGAGTGTGTTGCCAAAGGCTACAAAAAACTCTGGAGGTGGCATTATGGCTTGATGTAGTACACATGTGAATGGATAAAAAACTGTGGAAGTGGCATTGTGATCTGATGTTGCATGTGTGAAGCTGGAAGAGAATTTGGAAAGGAAACATAGTGACATTGCTATCTTGCATGCAAATCTCAATCTTTTGAAGATCTTGGTTGCATTGTCACCTAGGTACACATCATCTGCAGCAAGTCAATCCCTTTAGCTCCAGCCTGTCACTACATTGATGCCACTTCCAAGTCCACTAGAGAATGCTAATCCTTCCTTGAATCCTTCACTGTCTTCTTGAAGGTTGGCAATGATGTTGAGTAGTCTTGATAAGGATTGGGGGTAGCTGTGGGCATCATTTATGTTATTATTTGCACTATTTAGAGATTTTATATTTAATTTCGTATATGTTATAAATTGGATGGTTTGTTTTAATATTTGATTTACATGTAATGTACATGGCATTCTTTCAATTTTTGGTCAGTCATTGTTGGTTGTTGGATAGTTTTACAATCTTTGGATCAAATGACACAGCTCTTAGGAAGAGATCAGTACTCATAGTGTGCGCCATGATTTGTTTGTGGAACTTGCTTGTGTATGAATTCTTCTAGGCATTCTTGCTATCAATGATTTATGCCCATTGCTCATGTATGGACAAGAGTGAAGCAGTGTTCCACGAGGACGCGTCCCCCCCAAAAAACCCTGTGTTTCCTAGATGGGGACGCCTTAGAGACTTGGGGGAGACGTCCCCCCACCAGCCCACCACTAGCGCCACCATCCCACCACCAGTGTGGCTGTCTCCAAGATGTCGCTAGGACTTTGAGGACGTTGGGGTGCCCTCAAGACATCTAGGGGACTCCTAGTTGTCTCCAAGATGTATTATTCTTATACTTATACATCTTTTTATAACTATTTTTTCAAGTACTATATGTATTTCAGCACCTTGCCGCCCCCCGCCGCCGTCCCCCCCACCATCCCCCCATCCCCGTCCCCGAAACCCCGTGGAACACTGGAGTGAAGTGCTCCACCCATTTTTGTGAGTTGTTATTTGTGTATTTCTGCATTGTTTATTTCTTGTACCAACTATTATAGTCATTATTGTGTACTCCAAATTTCATCCATCTTGTCTTCAGATATGTGGCTCTACATGGGTCACTTTCCTTTGCTATTGCTTCCAGGAAGAGGGCTAATGTGCTCCCTTCATTCTCCAATCCACAATTTGACAAATATTTGTGTGTGCCTAAATTCTGGTCATGTGTCCCCCACTGTAGCTTGTTGACACTTTTCCGGGGAATATTTTAGTCAGACATGCTTGAATGTGCTGCCTCTGAATTTCATTTTTTAATCCAAAAAATTGCTCTTGGATAGTAGTGCACAATTGCTGTTTCAAGGGATAGGACAACATCAAGCTGAATCTTCCCACAAATATTCCTAAAGCAGAAGAAGTGTAAATTACCATCATCTGCAATTATCAATTTTTTTTCATATACTCTTGTTTTTGTTTTTACCACTTTAGAGCTCTCTGGTACTAATTTTGCCACTTGGTTTTTTCTTTTTCTTTGGGCTTTGCCTTTCGATGAGTGCTTTTTTTTTAATCCATAAAATGAATAAAAGTTTCTTATTAATTTGAGAGCTTCTGGCAGAAAACTGTGTACAATTTTGAATTGACATTTTGGATCACACTCTGTGGTCCATTGTCAGGAAGAGGATAAAATTTTCCTAGGAGAGTGCCTTCAAATGACTGAGCTCTAGTGGAAAGCTTGGTATTTAATACTTATTCTTTGGTTTTATGAGAGTTGTTGGATCACATGTTGAATCAATGAATTAGATTATTGATATATAAAGTCTGCTCACCTGCAGAGTCACATTTGTAACGTACCTGGTAATTGCGTTGGTGGTATACGTGTCCTATTTTTTACTTAGCCGAATTACAAACCCAATTCCAACAATAATATTATACTGGAAATTCTTCATTTATTGACAGGACTAACTAAGGGAATCACTTATTTTTTTCTAAATAATACAACTACAAACTTTTGGGGAATGATTTTAATCAAAGAAGTGAAGAAATTATAACTCAAAGGCAAATCTTCAAACTGATTCTAATTGATGATTTAGTTTTCAAGGTTAAGGTATCAATGCTGTAATGTTTTATGCATAGAATCAGGCAAAGGAACATATGCAATTTTTAGGATATTACAGGTATGATATTATATAAAGACATAAAATGATTGTTTTGTGAATATTGGATCCTAAAATTTTCACTGGGTTTTGTTATCTTCTGGCTACATTATTACATTTGCTTTATTTATCTTATTTTTTTCTTTTACCTGGTAGATCATGGGTGAGGTTATGGACGACCTTTAATGTGTTGCAACTTGCAGGGTATGCTTGGACCACATTTTTAAGGTTTTGAAATGTGGTTCATGCTTGAATTTATGCCATCAATGTTATCATATGTACTTCCAGTGTTTAAACTAGTTTTGCTTTGATAGTCTCAAACTCATCTTCCTATTTATCCAAGGTGAATGGATTATTAGCATTAACTGTCAGCATTTAAAAACACCCAACATACTCTAGTATATACAGCAAGCAAATTTTCCTTTGCTGCATGTTAATTGTCTCCAATTTTTGTTGTACAGCTATGGAAGGGTAGACGAACTTGTGTTTTTTGCTAGTCTTAAGGAGCAACATGAGACTGTAATCCACCATTACATTCAGGTATGTGTATCATTGTTTTCCTCAAAACTTTAAATCATATATGCATGTTTTCCAATTTCATGTTGTTTTTTCAACATGCCACGCAAAGCTTACTCTTTTGAAAAATTCATGTGACAATTATGTGGTATATTTTATCACTCTGAGTATTATTGTCATCATTTAAATTTTTTTTCTCTTAAGGAACATTCTTTTGTTTTTCGTAAATGAAGAGTATTATACATTGACTTTTATAGATGTGCTTACTTTTTTTTTTACAAGCTTAAATGGCCCGAAGTTGTGAATATCAGATGCACTTCTATAAAACTGTGTACAAATGTTCTTGCAGCTTTATTACCTTTTTTATTATGTAGTTTTCTCCGTAGGTTTCCTGCAAATTTCTATTTGTTGATATCTAGGATGGGACAAGAAAAACTGGAAGGCTCTCCACTTTTTTGGAGCCATGTAAGGTGTTTTAGCTTCAGTTGTGACATTTCTCTCTACTTTCTGATGTCTTTACTCTTTTTTGTTGGAATATTGTCTTGAAGGCTAGTAACATTATTTTTTCTTCTTATAATGGATTCAATTAATTTGCAGTGGTTATATTGTTTGATATCCATTTTTTTTGGAGGTTTGTTAACTGAATTATGTAGGTCCATTCTTTCGGATTAATTAAAATCTAGATGAGAACTTTAAGGGTGTACTTGAAGTATTGCATCTCAATTTGTGACATTCTATTAACTATTAGTTTTGACTCTCATAATCTAGTGCCTTTCCAAATCTGTTCTCTTTAAAAGATCAACAGCCCTAATACTAAGTTACTGAATCGGAGTTGGGTTCAAGGATGGAGGGATGTACACCAGTACAGCTAAAAAAGTTTTGGGGGCTGGGTATTTTTTTATAAATATATAATAATATTTAAATGATATAATATAAGTGAATAATATTAATATGCTAAAATGTTAATAAATTAATAGTAATTTATTTTATGAAATAATATATGCAACTAAATAGTAAATAGACATATTTAACTAAATTTAATGATAATATTTGTATTAATCTTCCTAAAAAACTAGAATATTATAACATTAATAAATTATAAATCTTAATCTTCAATATTAATATAATTGGATTTCTCCCCATAGCCAGTTTGGATTGATAAATAATAGAAGATTATTTAAAATAGGTTGATATTTTAGAGACATTTCGATATTGAACTCCTTAACTCTCTATAGGGAAAGTGACTGTTGCTATGGCATCAAAGATTCTTGTCTTCAATGTGAAAGGGGAGAATGGGCGGTAGGAAATGGCATCATTGTAGAACAAAGGTGAATCAAAGCTTAGAAAAGGTGGCATATATAATATTATGTATTTTGAGTTGTGTGTAGCGTTTTCTCTATGATTGTTGCCTATTGCTATTGAAGAAATCTATTACATATTTATTGTTGTTGTTCATCATTGTTTTTTCTTTCTGTAGCGTTTGAAACCCATGAGATAGAAAAAGGGTTTTATTGAGGTAAAAGACTAAAAAAATCAAACAAAAACACTTTGAAATTATTGTTAAATTTTGGAATCATGTGTGAATTGCATAATGTGCCCTAGAATTGTTTAGGGTCATTGGGTGAGAATTCCAAATGTTTCAAAGGTGAAAAGTCAGAACATTGTTCAAATCCATAGATGATTCAATCTAGATTTTGATTCCAAGACAAATCATGCTAGGAATCGGCTTGAAAACTTGTTGATTTGGTAACCTAGCCTTAATACCATTCTTTGTGAAATAGAGAAGTTTGCTTCAAGAACATTTGTCAGAGGAAACCAAACATACATGGGAGAAATAATTCAAACTTAAAGATGGCCAACCAATTCTCAACTAAGTACTAATTACAAAGCTAATGAACGCTTCTGTAATGTCCCCTTCTTAGCTAGCTTCTGAATCTTGATGGATTAGCCTATCATTAGGTCCTCGTAGGCTAATATTGTTGATTAGAGGGCCCTGTGTGGGAGTTTGTGGTGTTTTCTTCTCAGGGACTTGGTGATATTCAAGGGTTGCTTTCTGGAGGTGTTTTGGACTCAGTTTATGTATACTTACTATTTTTAGCATAGTTATCGGATACGCTGGTCTCCCTTCCCTGGCACGCGTATCACCGTACCAGATACGGATGCGGGTACGGTACGGCGTCGATACGGCTTAAATACCGTATCCGAAAGTGCCCAAAAATCCGTCTATTTTTTGCCGTGCCTGATTCGCAGGGATTCAGGCGCCCAAAAATTTGCACGAAACTTCCCATTTTTTCCAGTAACATTCTAAATTTATACAATAAAACTAGCATTTTTTAAAGTTTAAAATCTATAAAACCTTTAACAGCGATGATTCTCAACTACGAAGGCAGTTATCTGTGGAGTTTCCTCTGGATTTTTTGGCCATCAACAGCGCGCACGATTTTTTTTTCCTTCTTTTTTTGGTTATTGCAGAAAGTTCTCCATGCGTCGATTCTTCATTTTATTTTTCTGCGTCGTCCTTCATTCTTTCATTACGCGTGTAATGTCCCCTTCTATTTAACCTTTCGAGACTCAGTGGTTTAGCCTATTACATCGACCCTCGTAGGCTAAGGGTTCTGGTTAGAGGGTCACCTGTCCGGGCACCTGGTCGGGAATTTGCTTATTTGGTATCTGGAGTTTGGCGACATGGTGGAATTGCGCGTTTGGCGTGTTACGGGAGCTTGAAATATTGTTCTTCATCATCATTTCACCTTTCCAGACTTTGGGGGCCATGTGTCTATTAGTTCAAGGGTTGAATTCTATTTTACTGTTACTATTCATCACTAAAGTGGAAAAAAGCAACAACTTAAGTGAATAGTAACCTTTTTAATGAATAGTGTTTTCAAGCTAAAATTATAAAATGAGCTTGAGAAGTTCGAACTTCTCATGTTATGAAGTATTTGACTTGTTTGAAGCTTGAAGTGTGGAGAGTGTGGAAGGAGAAATCTAGGGTTTCTACTTTCAGCAGTGGGGAAGTCTGGTTGGACTTCGTTTCTTCAAATATTTGTGCTCTTGATGGTGTGAAATACCACTTTAAAGAGGCAGGTCAGAATTTGTATGATTCGTGGGAGCTCTATTTTGCTGTTCTAGAGGGTTTGAAGTCATCTTTTGGTTAAGTAATCGTTGTTTGAAGCTCCTTCAACCATCTTGGAAGTGTTCTAGCAGATTTGTGAAGATTTTGAAGCTGAAATATTCACTTACAGCCAGCCGCCTTTGTGAGAGGGTTTCATCTTCATCAAGCAAAGAAAACGCCTCCTATTTGTTGCTGCTTCTTCTTCCAAAGTGGGCGCCTCCTTCAATAGAGGTTATTTCAACGAATTTTCAGTGGAAAAAGGTTGCTAGTAAGTTTGTCTATGCTTTTATTTGGGCGCGGGTACTGTAGCAAACACTGTTCACAGTGTTGTTTTGGCTGCAAGCTAACCTAGGGTTGTAAATGAAGTCTTTTCCGGAATGTATAAAAGTTATATGATTTATGCACTTCCTATTGTGTAATGAAAGCCTCCTGATTATCAATTTATGTATCTTCTTAGTTTATAATTAAAGTTTAGTTTTTATATGAGTTCTTTGTATGCCTACGCGGGTAAAAATATCATTAGTATCATTAACATCAAACTTCCAAAAACACAAAAACAAGAAAGCAGATCACAAAACAAAAATCAGACCTATAAATCAAGAGAAATCAAATCAGCAGTGAGTTTGGTTCATCGACACCGCATATCAAATGCCTGTGTCGATTCTTATTTTCATGTGCTATCAATTTTTTTTAAAGCGAATGAATTTTTTTATATGTCTGCTTTATAAAAATTATTCGCCGTAGTTTTATAAAAATTATTCGCTTTAAAAATTATTATCCATGCTTTCAAAATAATAATTTTTATAAACATAATAATAGTTTATGTTTAATTTTCATGACTTTAAATTCATGTTTATGCCGTAGTTTATTTATATTTTAAAAAGTTAATTTATAAATTTTTTTCAAAACTCTAATAATTAATTGAATTTATAAATATTTAAATATTTTATAATTTTATTAGAGTTTTGAATAATTGAATTTATAATTATTTAAATATTTTATAATTTTATTAGAGTTTTGATTTTTTTTTAAAATAAGAAAAAATGTTATATATATGTGTGCATGTGTGTGTGTTTTATGAATGCATGTGTGTGCATGTGTGTGTGTTTTATAAAAAATGTTATATATATGTGTGCATGTGTGTGTGTTTTATGAATGTCGTATCTTGATGTATCCATATGGGAGGTCTTGAAAAATGGCCGTATCCGTATCCGATACCGTACCCATATCCGTATCCGTATCCGTGTCCATGCAACTTTGATTTTTAGTAAGTCACTCAATTGTTGGGGTCCAGTCTTACTATTTATAGTAAGGCACCTTGGTGAGTAGAGGAATCAATGGGCTACCTTTTGGTGCTGATGGAATCGGTTAATGATGATTATTGATGGAGTTATGGTATTTAATTATTATTAAAGTGATACTTTAATAATAATTAATTAATTATAAAGTGAATACATTAAATGACTTTATTGACTTTATTATAAAGGCATATTTAATGATATAAAGTCAAATTATAAAAGTCATTGATATTAGCACCCACTTGAGATATATTATAAAGTAACAACAAAAGAAAATATATTTATTATATTAATGACCAAAAAGCACTTGGGAAATCGTGCCACTTTGAGGAGATATAAAAGGCATTTGAAAAAGCATTATTATCATCCAACACTTATGAAATTTATGAGAATTGTTGCTGAGAGAAGAAAACCAGGGTTTTGCTGCAATTTGGTCTTGGAGAACATGATTTCTCTTGGGTTGTGCTTCCCACAGGTGTGAAATATCACCCAAAGGTTGCAATCATCAGGTGGCTTTCATCCAGAAGTCACATTGAGCATATTGGAGAGATTATTTTAGAGTATTTTGTCATGTCCCATTTTTGGCGAGCATCGGTGATTCGGAGATTGGCCTATCATGAGACCCTCATTAGGGTGACAGTGGTTAGAGGTCGTTTGGGAAACTTAATCCAGTTAGCGGTTTTGATCAATTGGCTTCTTTGGGTCGTCGGAGACAGCACTGCTATTTTAGCGATGAGGGGACCCCTGCTATTTTTTAGCAAGGGATTTGGCACATCGGAATCACTTGATTCGTCGGCTCAGACCAGCGATGTCGGATGAGTAGAGTGAAATATTAATATTTAATTGCATTGATTAAATATTAATTAATTAAATTATAATATAAAGTTATAATTTTTAATTATAACTTAAGTATTTTCTTGAGGGGTGCCCATCATCGAGAAGGGGCCAAAATTGACGTTTAAAATTATATTAAAATATTTCGCTGAGACTATGAGGAAATTAAAAGAATTAAAAAATGAATATTTTAATGATTTCCTATTATTATTAAGGAAATCGCACTTTTGTGCAATAAAGGGGTTTTGCATTGGTTTTTGAGCCATTATGATATTTTATGAATTGAAAATTGATCAGACTTCGTCAGAGAACGGAAGCCTTAGGGTTTCATCTCGAATTCCGTGGAGAACGAGCCATCTCCATCGAATTAGTTCAGAGGGTGTGAGATATCACCTGATTTACTGCCAGTTGTGAGATTTCTTCATTCTGAAGAAATTACAGAGCTTCATATTAAATCAAACGTTAGAGTTATCAGAGATATTCATTATTCAGGAGAATTATTGCACAGAGGCGCCCATATTCATCATTTTCCAGAGGATCCAGAAGAGCCGTACAAATGGTATTTATTACAGCAGCAGGCCGTACATTTCTGACAGGCCGTACTTGCATGAAGGAGGCGAGTTGTGATCTTGGGAAAAGCGCCTAACATTTGGTTTCCAGTTTGCATCTTGGGTGGCGCTAGGGTATCAAGCATCATTTGAGAGTGCCAGACAGAGATAACAGAGGGAGCCGAATCCTTATTTAATTAATGATAGCTGCTGTCAGCCGTACCAGCAAGTACAGCAGGCCGTACCTTTGCCTGGAGCTGTACTTCTCAAATAAAAGATACGCCTATCTTTATGTCATCTAATCTTCTTCATCCTGGAGCGCTGGGGTTGCTGGAGACTGTTGAGATCATCAGATTGGAGGAGGGAACAATATTTGTTGCAGCCGTACCATTTCCATCAGAATATTTAATGCTGTATCAAAAATCAGGTTTTCAATAATCATTGCCTTTTCCTTTGCATGTCATCAAATCTTTATTGTAATAGTTGCAGAAGAATAACTTATGATCCAGATTCAGTATCTGTATTAGGGTTTGAGATTTACGAAGTGAAATTATTTTTAAAGCATTTATTATTATTTTTCAAGCAAAGCCGTACCATTCATTTATTGTTCAAAAACCCAAAAACGGTCAAAAAACATAAAACGTCAGAAAAGTCACAAAAAACTATCAGATTCAGAAACAGGGGAAACTAGGGTTTCTACATATTTTGAAGGACATTGTTTATGATCAAAAGTTTATTTGCTGTTGGTGTTAAAATTTGCTGATGGTTTCATAGCTCGGCCGTACCATTGTCATTTCTAGGCCGTACAAGTTTGTACTTGCTGGGCAGTGCAATATCTTGAGGGTGGCGTTTTGATTCTAGGCTAAATCGCCTAGGGATTTGGGCTGCATTTGTCATCATTGAGGGCGGCTAAACATATGATATCAGTTTGCTGCAATATTAAGGTGGAGAAGTTGGTGATTTGAGCATGGCATCCATGTAAGAGGGTTTTCCAGTTGCTGATATCAATTTCTAGATTTACAATCTATTATGCTACGGCTATCCAGGTATGAGAATATTGTAATAGCATTCTATAATAAATCTGATTTGAAAGCTATTAGTGTTTGCATTTGCATTTTGTCTTTTGCATCTGTTTGTATATATTTATACATCTCTTTGCATTTCCTTGCATTATCTTGCAAAAAAACACAAAAAAGGCAAAACCCATACAAAACCAAAAAAAATCAAACAAGGTAGAAATTCAATTAGCAAGTGTCCATTTGGGGTGGGATACTTCAGTGGTATCAGAGTGGTTTCCTGCCATCCTGTGATTGAGTATTTTCATGAGTGAAGAGCTTATTTAGTATAGCAAAGGTGCACCACAGTGGGAACCATCTCCAATACTGGAAGGTGAAACAGTTTCAAGAATTTTGGGTATTCATAGAACTAGTTCTAGTGACAGTGATAGTGTGACAACCACGGATAAAGGTCGTGTAGAGTCAGTTAGACCTACCAGGAGGCAGTTTGATAATATGATGGACATGATGTCTCAGTTGTTGGGCACAATGAGGCAGTTTACTCTACCACAACGCACAGTTAATTCTGGACAGACTAGTGGTTCTTAGGGTTTTGGTTAGCCTAATGTGGCAATTCAATAGTCTACATCCTCTGCTGGGTCAGTTCTTAGACCCAACTAGCCTACCTTCACTCCTAGGGAGGCGCCTCAAGCTCCACAGGCTCAGGTATCGGAGCCACAAGGACTTAATGTTGGGTATATTACTCACCACTATGCGGAGTACATGACCTTACCTGTCGAGATTAGGGAGTTGTTGACCCTAAATCAGTTTTTGAACCAGAAGAGGCCTAGAGGTGGTGGTGTAGTTAGGATAGAGCACAGGGTACCCCAGGCACCATAGGCTACACGTGAATTTCAACAGGCTGTGAGCAAGGTCACCTTGCCACACTTTGATGGCAGTGATAAATGCACTGCAAGATCGTGGGTCCAGAAATTGGACAACTATTTGTCATTGAGACCGATGCCGGATGATGAATCGATTAAGTTCGCCACTCTACACTTGGATGGATTAGTGCACTAGTGGTCATATCACGACATTGTTATGTTACAACACCATCTCATCACTACCTACCATGAGTTCACTAATAGACTCATTGAGCGCTTCGATCTTAAAGATCCAGAGTTATATTTTTGAGAGCTAGCTCAGCTCAAACAGGTGGGCAGTTTGGAGCCATATATTGGTGAGTTTCAGAGATTGTCAGTGATGGTGCCTAGCATTTCAGAGAGGAGATTGGTTATTTTGTTTAGTGAGGGATTGCTTGAGCCATTGAGAGGTTGGATTAAGGCATTTGACCCTCCCACCTTATAGGAAGCAATGAGAAAGGCTTGTAACATGGAACTTGCTGCCCCTAGAAGCAAGTTTCCTCAAAAAGCTTCCTCTTCAAGCAAAAATAGAGAATTTTTTTCATAAAAAATCAGATCAGAAAAATAAATCTGCAGTTAGAAATGATGAAGAAACTCTTAACGATTTGAGGAGAAAGAAACTTTGTTTTTGGTGCAAGGGTCCTTACAGTCAAGATCACAATTGTCCTATGAGGCTCAAGGCCAAAGCAAACAAAATGAAGTGGTTTTATGTTGAGATTCTAACTCAGAAAATTCTGATCAACAGTTTGATCCTGAGGGTTGTGAGGCTGATAATGCATTAGATGAGTCCGAAAATGAGGTTGAAGATAAGGCTTCAGCAGTACACCTTTCTAGCATCCATCGTGAGGGTTCTTTTAGGATCCGAGGAGTCTTAGCAGGTCAATGGGTGATTACTTTTTTGGACACTGGTGCTATGCACAATTTCATTGATGAGAAATTGGTGGCTAGACGGGGACTTCAAATAGAAGAGTTTGAAGGGATTAAGGTAAGAGTCGCTGATGGTTACACACTCACATGTAACAAGATGATTTCTGATCTTCCCATGCGGTTAAATGATTATGACTTCAAGGCTGATTTTTATGTAGTTGGTATGGGAAACATGGATATTGTGTTAAGCATGAAATGGCTTCATGCCATAGGTGAATTCACCCTCAACTTACACAAAATGGAAATGAAATTTGAGGCAAATGGAAGAAAACATGTGTTGAGGGCAATATTAGATGGTGGTCTACGGATGATATCTCTTAGGAAGATGGAGAGGTTGATCTGCCATGACCAGGTGGAGTGGGCTGCAGAGTGTCTTTTGATGCCTACTGAGTTGGAGCAGCAAAAGACAAGTTATCCACTAGATGTTTAGGACTTGATGACTAAACACACAATGTTGTTTAGTGACATATCGCCTAGTAGACCTCTAGATAGGGGTATAGAGCACATCATAGAGTTGGAGGAGGGTGCAAAGCCTGTCATGATCACACTATACAGGCATCCTAAGTGGTTAAAGGATGAGATAGAGAAGACTATAAAGGAGCTGCTTGACATGGGTCACATTCAACCAAGTAAGAGCCCTTTTGCATTTTCGGTGGTTTTGGTTAAGAAATAGGATGGTACACTTCGCATGTGCATTGATTACCGTGCATTGAACAAGAGGACCATCAAAAATAGATATCCAATACCACGTATTGATGAGCTGATTGACAAGTTACATTGAGTGTGCTTCTTCTCTAAGATTGACTTGAGATCCAGTTACCATCAGATCTAGGTGAGGCAGCAGGATGTAGAGAAGACAGCCTTTTGGTGTCATTGTGGACACTATGAGTTCTTGGTTATGCATTTTGGCTTAACCAACGCTCTTGCTACTTTTTAGGCTACTATGAACAGGGTCTTTCAGCATCATTTGAGGAGATTTGTCCTAGTGTTCTTTGATGACATTCTAGTTTTCAATAGTACATGGGAGGAGCATTTGGATCATCTGGATACAGTGTTGGGCATTTTGGAGAGGGAGTCCTTGTATGCCAAGGAGTCCAAATGTGCTTTTGGTTTGACGGAGCTATTGTATCTTGGGCACATCATCAGTGCAAAGGGTGTTCGAGTTGATTTGGATAAGATCTGGGCTATTGTAGATTGGCCACCACCCAAGAATATTACATAGCTTAAGGGATTCTTGGGGCTTTGTGGTTTTTATAGATGCTTCGTCAAGGGGTTCTCGCAACACGCAACACCTCTGACTGACTTGACGAAGAAAGGAGTTTTTGTTTGGACTGATCAAGCACAACAATGTTTCAAGAGGTTCAAGTAGATTATGAGTTTGTGCTCGGTTCTTGCTATATTGGATTTCACTAGGCATTTTGAGCTTGAGTGCGATGTCTCAGGCGAGGGTATTGGTGCTGTATTGATGCAGGATAAGCATCCTATATGCTTTGAGAGTAGAAAATTAAGGGGTGCAGAGAGGACCTACAACATCTATGATAAGGAAATGTTGGCCATAATGCATGCTTTGGCCAAATTCAAGTAGTATCTTGTGGGTACTAAGTTTGTTGTCAAAACGGATCACAATAGCCTGAAACATTTCCTCAACCAGCGTGACTTGAATGACCGGCAACATAAGTGGATTAGTAAGCTGCAGGCATATGACTTTGACATAGTATATGTCAAAGGGAAGAATAATATAGTTGTTGATGCGTTATCTCGGAGATTGGACATATTTCAGTTGATTGGAGAGAGTGGATTTCAGCTGAATATGCTAAGGGTGAGTGGGCTTCGAAGATTGTTGATGGTACAATGTTTGATGAGAGATACTCTATTGTAAATGATCTTATCATTTACACGGGTAGAATATTTTTGATACCAGGATCAGCGATGAAGAAAAAGATTCTCAGAGCTTTCCATGACGTTCCTATGGTAGGAAACCCAGGATACTACAAGACATATAGATAGATTCAAGAATGCTTCACATGGAAAGGGCTTAAGTCTGAGGTTCTTAAGGACGTGAGGGAGTGTCCTACTTGTCAGCAGAATAAACATGACAATTCCTTCCTAGCTGGTTTACTTCAGCCCCTGCCCATTTCGAGTCAGAAATGGGAGTGCATGTAACACTCAAACTGATCTACAGTTTGAAAAATGGAAACTATCTACTAGTTTTATCTGAAATGTAACTAACTAGTTTTCATGCTAGGGTTTCCTTTGCAATTAGAACATAAAAGATAAACAATTTAAAACAATTACATCATATTCAATTCCTCAACTAACTTTTAAAATTTTAGTTTCAGCTGAAAAGGAAACAACTAACTATATTCATATAACTGAAAACATAGTAGAACAATAACTAACTTTTCTTTGCTTGCGAAATGTAAGAACATTTATAACAGCTATGAAATAAACATGCTTAAGTAATTATAACTGAAATTAAGAGAGAGAGAGTTACAAGAAAGTACATTTTGAAGGCTTCCTGCTGGAATGTTGCTCAAAACTCTTCTATTTCCAAGGGAAAAAGAAATATCATCAAGGGCTTTTTTGCCCAACCGAAGACCTACAGGTCTCCCGTGTTTCTTCAACTGAAGAAACCCAACCTTTCACGAGGGTAATCAACAAAGGATCACATAATATCATCATGCCTCTGAGCTTGGTGTCAAGGACCTATTCCACCTAGTCGATCCTTCACTATAGGTAACCCTTAACTAGAAAGATCACTCTAACGAGGGGTATATCTGGTTCTTGATAGCTGACAAATGCTTAATCTAGCATCGTACCTTGGCCAAGGATTTTATCATTAATGGCACACTTGTGCTGTCAGCACTCTCACCCTTGCTCGACATTTAATATTCTTATTCCATTAATTTATAATTTCAAAGATTCATCTTACAACATATGTTTTCAATTAGGTGAAGTTCTTTTCAAAATTATAGAGATGAAAAAGAGATTAAGTGGCTCAGACCGAAATTTCCTTTCACAGTAATCATAAGCAATATATTCTTTCTTGCAAACTAGAGAGAAGAGCACTTTAACTAATCTCTGCTAAGGTTACTCTCAGTTCGGATTTTTATTCTCCGTCTGGCCAAAATATTTGGCATGGTCTGTCTAGACTTGAGTACCAAGAAATCGAATAGGTTACTGGAGTTAAGGGAAAAGATTGTAAATGATTCCAACTCAGATAAATTAAGAACATATTATAGAGAGAGAGAGAGAGCTTCGACTCTGGCATGAGTGTAACAGAGCCTAGAACAAATTCGAAAGAAGCTTAACTAACATTTAGTTTTCAGAGAAGAAGAGGCAGAGATATTCAAAGCATGATTATTTACTATACATTTCATTTTGTGAAAGAATCTTCTAAAGAATCGAATTCTATTAAACCTCTAGCTGGACAAGAATTCATTGATATTACTCCCTATGCAAGATAGTTATCAGATCGATTCAATGCTATCGAAGTTAGGTTTATTTAAATCTCTCTTACGTGCCTGATTAAGTAGTTCGAAACTTGCAGAAGCTTTGCACTAGATTCTCCAAATGAATTGAATTGGTGACTCAGATTGCAACAACGTTCTTCACCTATGCTCGACAACGAATGATCCAAGATCGACACCCTCCAGGAATTTCGACTATGAGAAAGGAGAATAAATGGAAAACGATACAAGATATGTGCAGAGACAAAGTAAGGTACCAAAACCAGAAGAATGGCATCTCAGAAAAGAGAGTATGAATCTCAATGAAAGTCAATAGTGAATGAAGGAAATCAAGCCAGAATCAAGGAAGTGGGGAAGAATGAAAGAAATGTGAGCCATCAATAATAAAGAGAATCCTCTTCGAAACCTCCATACAAGACTTCAAGAGCCCACGGCTGCATGGCTACCCTCTTGGCCGTTTCTCCTATAAGGCACAATGGGAAGTTGGCAGGGAAGCTACTGCCCTTCAATTCCACTGACGACTCCCAAGTTTTATTCAATTAATTTTTATATTAAAAGCGATGGACTTAAGGTTGCAAATATTGTTATCTATTTAATATTTTAAAAACATTTACAAACTCCTAAGGTGTACTCTATGAGTTAATTTCCACGACTCCAAAAGGGAAAGGTTGGTAAATAATTAAAGTTGACTTGCTCAACATTTAATTTATTAAAAGAGATTTGGCCAAGGTTATGACTTAAACACAACCAACTTACACCGACTCATGGCTGGGTGATAATTTTTGATCCTTGTTAACCATGACCTCTCCCTGATGATAATTGCCTTTCCCTCGAGTGTTGACGATCCTACAACCACTTGACAAAAAGACTAGGGTTAAACCATTCTCGACATATATATATATATATATATATATATGTTTAAATATAAACTCATCATCACATACATTTTTGCATATAAAAGAAAATCATTCACATTTGCAGTTACGACATATAAATCAATTATTCTATCTTCAATTTCACATTCTCATTAAAAGCAGTTACTTACAACTAACATAACAACCATAATTTCATTTCCATAAACATGTTCATGTTAGAGGGGATGTAACGGTGCATTTCAATGGATTTCATCACGGGCTTGCCCAAAGCCCAAAGTAGGGACTGTATCTATGTGGTGGTTGATTGGCTCACTAAATTTGCTCATTTCTTTCCTATATCAGCCACTTATATTGCAACATAAGTTGCTGATTTTTTCTTTCATGAGGTATTCAGGCTTCACGGATTGGCTTAGAGTATTGTTAGTGATCGGGATAGTAAATTCATGAGCGATTTTTGGCAAGAGTTGTTCAGAATTTTTGGTGCCAAGCTTGCTTCGAGTACTAGCTATCACCCACAGACAGATGGGCAAATAGAAATTGTTAATAAGTGGGTGGAGGGATACCTTAGGAATTATATAGCAGGCCAACATAAGGCATGGGTGAAGTGGCTTCACTTATGTGAGTATTGTTACAATACCACTTATCACATGTCTATTTGCATGTCACCATTTATGGCTCTATATGGTTATGATGCTCCTAATTTTTTGGATCAGCTCTTTGAGGACAGTAGAGTGCCGAGTGCCAGCGATCTCTTGCAGGATAGTCAAGATATTATGCAGTCCTTGAGAGATAATATTCAAAGGGCACAAAATCAACATAACTAGTATGCAGATCAACATAGGGTGGAGCATTCTTTTGAGGTTGGTGATATGGTTTACCTCATGTTGTTGTTGTATAGGTAATCCACTCTTAGGAAGAGTGGAGTTGAGAAGCTCAAGCAATGTTACTATGGTCCTTTCAGGATTTCCAGGCACATTGGTGAGGTGGCTTATGAGCTAGAGCTACTGGCAAATAGCAGAGTGCATAATGTATTTCACGTGTCCCGCCTCAAGAAGGCGTTGGGACATAATGTTATCCCTTCTACAACATTGCCACCACTTGATGAGGAGAGGAAGTTGATATTAGTTCCTGAGGTTATCATTGATTCCAAGGAATGCCGTTTATGGAACAAAGCCATCAAGGAATATTTGGTTAAGTGGAGGGATTTGCCGGTAGAGGATGTTACATGGGAGAGAGGATATCTTGCAGCATCCAGAGTTGAGATTGCTTGGGGACAAGCAATTTCAGGGAGGGCGGATTGTAACCTCCTCTTTTTAGCTAGCTTCAGAATCTTGATGGATTAGCCTATCATCAGTTCCTTGTAGGTTAATATTGATGATTAGAGGGCCTTGTGTGGGCATTATCAGGCTCTTCCGATGGCAATTTGTGGTGTTTTCTTCTCAGGGACTTGGTGATATTTAGGGGTTGCCTTTTGGAGGTGTTTTGGACTCTGTTTATGTATGCTTACTATTTTTAGTCACTCAGTTGTTGGGGTCTAGTCTTACTATTTATAGTAAGGCACCCTGGTGAGTAAAGGAATCAGTGTTCTACCTTTTGGTGTTGACGAAATTGGTTAATGATGATTATTGATGGAGTTATGGTATTTAATTATTATTAAAGTGATGCTTTAATAATAATTAATTAATTATTAAAAAGTATGTTTTAGGTCAAACAAAAGATAGGCATTTTGTGGGTTTGTGTCAAGGAAGATGCTTGCAAATTTCTGAAAATTTTAAAATTAGGGTTTCAAAACCCCTATTTTTAGGAAAACCCGTAAAAATAGGACCTTCCCAGAAATGATTGAAAATGATTTTGATAGGATTAATCGACTTCACGATCACATTGGTCAAGTCAATGTCACTAAAAAGTTTGTTTTACTCTGGTGGGTCTATTTTCATTTTTCTGGAGAAAAGCTAGGACCTCCGCAACCATTAATGGCAGAATGGCCAGTACCAGGTGTCGAAATCCAAGCGTCAAAAGCTTCAAGGAAGAATCCATGGCGAAAAATGTTTGAAAAAGATGCTTCTTGACAGATGGGATTTTCAAAGGTAGAAAATGCTGAAATTTTTCTAAGTCTAGAAGATGCACGCCTTGCTACCAGAAAGTTGCTACGCAGTCAATGCCTTGGTGAATTTTTCAAGCACCCGTACATGCAGCATGGTGAAAGCAATTGCTACGGTGAATGAGTTTGTGTAGTCGACAACGGTGATCAAGTTAGTCGACCTACAAGGATAAACGCGAAGTGCGAAGAGGTGAAGATCTTAAAGGAAATAATGAAGCTGTGGTTAAAAGAGCCCCTGCTGACCAAGGGCGCCCATGAGTTCAAGAGGTCAAAGGTAGTCATCAAGTCTTGCCTAGACAACCATCTCCTTCATAACTCTGCCAGCTTTACGACGGATTGTCAAACAAATCCAACAGATCCATCAAACGTCATCAAATGAAGGCAGAGGCAGAAGGTGCCGAAAGAAAGTCATAAAAAATGGCAGTCAAAACATGAAAAAAGAGCCCCTGCTGACCAGGGGCGCCCAGGCATAAGACTATCCAAATGTTAGTTTTTGAGCAAACTTATCTTCAGGTGATCTCCTCGGCATCAGCTCAGCTTTGCAACAAACCTGTGTAATGTCCCCTTTTTCGGCATGATCATGTTTGATGGTGGTTAGCCTATTACTCAAACTCTCGTAGGCTAACAGGTTGGGTTAGAGGGTCAGTGGCATTATTTGATGAGTTTTTTCGTTCTCAGTTCAGAGTTCAGTGATTGGCTCACTGCAGGCCTTGGCAGTTCAGGAGTTGACAGCTTCTGACGACACAGAGATATGTGGAGTTTTGAGGAAGTTATGATTATTTAAGTGATTTAAGTTATATTAATTTAATACTTTATTATAAAGTCAAATTGACTTTATTCTTTTAATATCACTTAAATATTCATAAAAAGGGTGATTTTAAATTAAAATCATTTATACATTAAGGGCGCCAAGTATTTAAGTCATAAACTATTGAAAATGACTTAAATGTATTTAAAAATATTTAAAACTTGAAAAGGGCGTCACTTCTTGAAATTCGTGCCTCTTGAGGATATAAGGCATTTTGGTAATGAGAAATTGATGATTGAATATTTCGACTTTGCCTTGGACATTTTCCTGTGCCTTCATCCTGTGATCAGGGTTTTGAGCAATCTTCCATTGGAGAACGAAATCTCTTCAGTGTTGAGCACTTTTGAGACTGTGAGAGATCAGTCGAATTTGTGCAGTGGTGAGAGCTTCATACAGAGGTTCTACAGAGCTTGATTTGTGTTTCCTATTGAATTCCTTTATTAGTTTCAGAGGGTTTTGAGAGATGGCGCCTTCATTTCACCTGGCAGACACTTCACTTCATGGCCGTACCTTCTAG
Organism: Sequoia sempervirens; assembly: GCA_007258455.2. Classification (NCBI taxonomy): domain Eukaryota; kingdom Viridiplantae; phylum Streptophyta; class Pinopsida; order Cupressales; family Cupressaceae; genus Sequoia; species Sequoia sempervirens. The sequence continues at coordinate 32,223 of VDFB02128766.1, forward strand.
TGGGAATTCTGGTTGTTTGCATTGAAGTGTGTGGCTCTTGTGCAAGGGCGTTTGGACTTCCTAAGAGAAACGCCTGCCTTTCTGAGGGTTTCTCTTCATCTCCTTTGGCGTCTGGCTTGCACTCATCATCTGCCACAGTTTTCAGGCTGGACTTTGCATTCTGCAGCTTCCTACACCAGTTTTTGTCAGTTTTTCACCATCTTGGCTGGCGAACTGGACTACTTTCTTAAATAAATAATCTGGAAGCTTTCGGGTATGTTTATGAGTTCTAAATCCATTGTTGGGCTTATTAATTATCTTCTGTAATTTCAATTCGCTTAAATTAGCTCAGATTTACATTCTATAAGCATTTATGCTGTGCGCCCCTTCTCTTCTGTCTATAAACTTTTCTCTAAAAAACTAAAATAACACACTAAGACTTAAGAAAATATTGGGGTTTGAGTTGAGAGCCAGCAGGGCTCATCACAGTGGTATCAGAGCACTGATCCTGCCAGCCTGCAGGGTTAGCAGTCTTTATGCGGCCTCATCAGAATAGGTTTGACAAGTACTACTCACGCAGGGGTCCAGGTTTGCAGAGAAGTACTTTTGAACCTTTTTCAACATTTCCGTTTGACGAACAGGAAGAAGAATTAGGCTTTGATAACATGGCTGATAGGGAAGCTGAAGGTTCTCGCAGGAATCATTTTGATGAAGAGGACAGAGAAGCTAGAGATGTACTCAGGGGCATGGTGGCAGGCCAAGAACAGGTGGCGAATATCCTCCAGCAGCTGAGCACAAATGTTCAGAATTTGACACTTCATAGAGGTCAGAATCATGAAAGAGATTAGGAAGGCAGTATTCATAGAGAACCTCACATAATTATTGCCCCAGCACGCACCTTTGAGAGAGCTACATGTCCTACTTTTATCAGAAATGATGCTGATGAAGGGGAAGAGGTTGAACAGGGTGGTGAAGTGAACTTTGCTGATAACATCATGACTATGTATGATGAATGGGATGCATTGCCTCCGAGAGTTAAGGAGCACCTTAACTTCGATCGATTCATGAGCTAGAAGAGAGAGTATAACCGTAACAGGAATGACAGGAGGCCTAGAAACAAGCAAAGTGATCTCAGACAGGCTACCAACAAACTAACCTTAGTTCACTATGATGGCAGTGGTAGAGTTACAGCACATGCCTGGGTGAGTAAGTTGGATACATTCCTGACACTACGTCCTATGCCAGAGGAAGATGCTATACGATTTGCAGCTCTCCACCTTGATGGCGTAGCACATGACTGGTGGATTCATGGCATGGCTACACTACACCATGATAGGATTACCTTGTACCAGGAGTTTACTGATAGACTGGTAGAGAGGTTTGATAGACGTGATCCCGAGCTATTCTTCAGAGACCTTGCTCAGCTAAAGCAGTTGGGTAGTTTGGAGTCTTATATTGGTGAGTTTCAGAAGCTCTCGGTTATGGTTACCGGAATCTCAGAGAGGAGACTTGTCATTCTATTTGTAGAAGGTCTCCATGAGCCAATGAAAGGTTGGATCAAGGCATTCGATCCACCTACCCTGCATGAAGCTATGAGAAAAGCTCGTAGCATGGAACTTACAGCTTCACGTGGTAAGTTCACTTCAAATGCAGAAGCATCTTCATCCTATAGTGATAGCAAATCAGAACCTAAGAAATCAAAAAAGATTGAGGAAAAGAGGAAGTTTGCAGCTCCTTTGGACCGAGAGACAATAAATGATTTGCGTAGGAGGAAGCTATGTTTCTATTGCAAAGCTCCTTATGACCAAAACCACAATTGTCCTCTTAAGCCTAAGGGTTCAAATAGACAAATGGAGTGGTTTTATGAGGGTGATGACATTGCTGATTTAATGGACCCGCAAGCTGGTTTTAAGGATGGGAGTATGCGATCTATCATTCTCGTCAACGCAAAAGGTGAGAAGATAGAACCGAAGATTCTAGAGGAGGAGCATGAGATGATTCAGGAGGATTATCATTTTGATTCTAGTCCCATGGGATCAGAGGGGTTCGATTGGGATCAGTACAGTTATGAGGCTTAGTTTGTACAAAATCCTCTTTATGAGGTGGATGCTACATCTTCTTGTGATAATCCACTCTTTGAGGTGGATGCTGATTCTACTCTTGACCCTGATTTAGGCAAGAGCGTTGATCATAGTATTGGAGATTCCGTCAGTGCATCGAGATTTCAGATAGAGCTCGTTGAGGAGATTTCCAGTGTGTACATGGTCAGGAGTCTACACAGTTTCACTTTCAGTCATCATGTACATGACCTGTTTCAGATGCACAATTCTGGTATGCACGTGTTAGACATGTTGGATGATAGCATATCTCGTGCGGTTTTAGGGAGCAAGTGTTGTGAGCGGTTTGACTTGCTTTCTTATGAGTTCCTCTCTGCTGTGATAGATGGTGTCGAGATTGACAGGGTACAGCATGATGATCCAGTTGATTAGATTTGGGAGTTACAGGAGACAGTTGATGACAGTAGGGACATTTCACGACACTATCCTTGGGATCCTGGTGGAGTGGTTGATTCTTGTTGTTGAATTGCTTCGGACAAGCTTAATTTCAGGAGAAGCCCGGTGTAATGTCCCCTTTTCGGCATGATCATGTTTGATGGTGGTTAGCCTATTACTCGAAGCTCTAAAAGCTAACGAGGTTGGGTTAGAGAATTGATGGCATTATTTGATGAGTTTTGTCGTTCTTAGTTTAGAGTTCAGTGATTGGCTCACTGCAGGCCTTGGCAGTTCAGGAGTTGACAGCTTTTGACGGCACAGAGATACATGGAGTTTTGAGGAAGTTATGATTATATAAGTGATTTAAGTTATATTAATTTAATACTTTATTATAAAAAGTCAAAATTGACTTTATTCTTTAATATCCTTAAATATTCATAAAGGTGATTTTAAATTAAAAATGTTTTGCCATTAAAGGGCATAAAGTATTTAAGTCATAAACTGAAAATAGCTTAATGTATTTTAAAATATTTAAAACTTGAAAAGGGCGTCACTTCTTGAAATTCGTGCCTCTTGAGGATACAAGGCATTTTGGCAATGAGAAATTGATGATTGAATATTTCGACTTTGCCTTGGACATTTTCCTGTGCCTTCATCCTGTGATCAGGGTTTTGAGCAATCTTCCATTGGAGAACGAAATCTCTTCAGTGTTGAGCACTTTTGAGACTGTGAGAGATCAGTCGAATTTGTGCAGTGGTGAGAGCTTCATACAGAGGTTCTACAGAGCTTGATTTGTGTTTCCTATTGAATTCTTTTATCAGTTTCAGAGGGTTTTGAGAGATGGCGCCTTCATTTCACCTGGCAGACACTTCACTTCATGGCTGTACCTTCTGAGTGGGAATTTTGGTTGTTTGCATTGAAGTGTGTGGCTCTTGTGCAAGGGCGTTTGGACTTCCTAAGAGAAACGCCTGCCTTTCTGAGGGTTTCTCTTCATCTCCTTTGGCGTCTAGCTTGTAGTCATCATCTACCACAGTTTTCAGGCTGGACTTTGCATTCTGCAGCTTCCTACACCAGTTTTTGTTAGTTTTTCACCATCTTGGCTGGCGAACTGGACTACTTTCTTAAATAAATAATCTGGAAGCTTTCGGGTATGTTTATGAGTTCTAAATCCATTGTTGGGCTTATTAATTATCTTCTGTAATTTCAATT
>VDFB02128768.1:0-15085 GCA_007258455.2 Sequoia sempervirens
TCCTACATTTTTGACAAGTGCAGAAAAACTAGATGCTTGTAAATGGGGGAAAAAAACAAATATTTAGTCCCCAGGATTCATCAATACCTTGAAAATCATATTGTCAAAATATGCATATGGGTTAGAGTCCCTATCTACGTAAAATCTTTGTTATGCTACCTAAAATCAAACAAGTTATTCAGAATGGGAATGGATCAGTTCAAAACTGCACTGGTTATCAGTTCAATAATATGTTCATCAAACTACAGGTGGAACATCCCGACAATATCCTTAATTTCAAGCATAAGAGCAAGACTCAACTCAGACTCGAGTGTCTAAACCAAGCCCCAATATGGCCAAAAGTCCATACGGACAAGGGAGCTGAACTCAACTAGGACTCAAAATAATCTCCATTAACCCGTTGAGACTCAGGGTAGCTCCAGAAGACTGAGAGTCTGAGGGATGAGATGCAATCTAGTCAATTATAAATCTCAATATGGAAATTATAACAAAGTCCACCACATAAAACCAGCCTTCAATTTGCACACTTTGGGTCATCAATATGTCATCCAAAGTCTAAATGTGGCCACCACAAAGTGTACTTGCCTAAAATGTTTCAAGCGCCCTTAATAATATGTTTAACCCTAGCCCTCCATCCACCATGAGATTCATTAATGTTAAAACTTCAACCCAGCCTATCCATGTGAAATGCTGCAGGACCATCACCCTTTGGCCATTATGGCAGCAACAAGACTGATTATCTAGTCCTTGATGCCATGCCAATGTAGAAAATTTGATTTGTGTGCAGTTGTGTAACCACCAGCAAGCCTTTAGCAACACTCAGTGCAACTTAGTTTATTTTGCTTGTTCCAACTTCTAACACACCCTTCCATTGTATCTGCACATTGCTCATATTGCTTTGCACTACTGCACAAGCATCAATAGCCCTTCACATAACCATGCAAGCACCTGTGCTGCTTTGTGCAACATCACACAAGTTTCAACAGCCCTCACACAACCATGCAAGCACTTGCACAGCTTTAAGCAGCACTTAGCACACTTTGCACCACACACAGTGGCCATTTGTGCAGTCTTCAGGTGTGAACACATGTAACTTGCACACAACCTCATCTGTAGATCGCATATCTGGATCATCAACCATAAGAAGCCCAACCATCAGTATTTGGAAGATCAATTGACAGTAGTAATGGAATGTGAACCATTCTTGTAACCTCTTGTAAATGTATTGTACATATATATGGATTTAACCATTCGACTCTCAAATAACCCCACAGAGATATAGAATCTAGGAAAATCAGTTTGATGTTTTCAACCATTTCTGGCCACGAGAATCTTCATTCTCAGTCTTGATGTTTGTATTCATATGTTTTGTACCTTACTCATTGTTTCACTCAATAGAAGTAGCACAAATTGCTAAAGTATTCCATGTTTGAATATGTATAGATTAATTTATGTATTGCATCTTTCATTAATTGTTCTATAATTCTGTCTTTTACTAGCTGAAGATAGTATTGTCCCCGGAACTGCCCTAGGATCTGAATCAAAATCAGACTAGCTTGGAATATAGATTCAGAATAGTCTTCAAAAAGACATTAATCTTAATAAGCAATAGAGGTTTTGGTATAATTCTTGGAAAGATGACCTCCTTTTACTTTGAATGAAATAAGGGATTCTTCAGGATAAACAGTTTTGTTTTCTTGAGCCCTTGTGACAGCAGGAGTGGCTTCACCAACATCCATTCGCACAAGGTTCAAATTGATACTCTCATGCTTAGGAAAGTTTGCGTTGGCATGACCCACATGCCCACTGATCCATATGTATCATGAAAATTGTAATAGAAATGTATATAAGAACAGTAAAATAGATTCATGAAAAGATTAACAACCATGACAATATAGAACCTGGATAGAGCAGAAAAATGCAAAGGACGGACCTCTGATAGGGAAGTATCTCAGACAGATCCCTGATAGGAAAGTGTCCCAGATAGAACTGCAACTGCAGTAGTCTGCAGCAGTGCCAACTGTATAGCCAAGAAATTTGGAATGTGAACTGAACAGGCACCGATTCACATTCCAATACATGCAGGAAAACATCCAAGGCCTGAGAGAACATTCCCGTTCATACATATTTATAAAATGAGGTAGAAAATGGCATTTGAAATCAATCTATGTTACACAGGGACGCATCCCCTGCCCCAAAACCCACTGTCCCCGTCCCCTGCCGTCCCCGGGACGGGGGGACACAAAGGGGACGTCCCGTAGACATCCCCAAAACAGCCCAACTAGCAGGAAACAGGACGAAACATCCCCTTCCCTTTGGGGACGTTTCCCCCTCCCCGGTACAGATGGGGGACATTGGAAACGTCCCTCGTCGTACCAGGGACGGCTAGCCGTCCCTCGTGGACAGGGAGCTTCCTGGGTTAAAAAAACATTTAAAAATTGAATTTTTAAATATTTCATCCTCCTTTCTAAGGTGATTTTTGAGTTTGGGCTATTTGACATTTTGTCAAACATTTGGCATGCAAAGTAGCAGTTCTGATTTCTGAATGTTTATGCTTGTGTTTGATTGAATTTTAATGCCAAATCATTTGCATAAACATAGAAATGATAACCGCTATCATAACATCAACAAATATGAAACATTCAACCTCAAATCTGATTTTATTTGCACTATATCAAGTCTGAATACATTGCATTACAGGTCTGATATAAGTCTGATTTTATTACAGCAGCAGACATTTCCTTCAAAATCTAATTTATATTGATTCCCAATGAAATACAAACATACCCGGATCATTGGCTACAATAATAAGTTTAATGACATTTATTATGCTGTTATACTACTGCTCTCGTGATTTATTTACATATTGATATTGTTGTTATCAATTATTAATTTGACATATCTCTCTTTCCCTCTATCTCTCTATAATATATTAATAAATTTTGAAAAAATCATGTATATATATATATATGTATTTTGTATGTCGCCATCCCCTACCGTCCCCTAAAAATGGCCCCCTAGGAAATGTCCCGGAAACGCATCCCATGCCATCAACCCGTTCGTGTCCCCAAAACGCTGTGGAACATAGGAAATCAGGGAAGGAAAAATTAAGTTCTATTGATCAAAAGGAAAAAAAGATTCAGCTGTTCATAGTGTGATAGAATGGCTAAGGCAATATAATCTGCCATTGGAGGAGCAAGGGGCAAGCTTGCATCCAAGCAATCTATTGTACTTGGTAATTTTACTACTTTTGAATACAGGTACTATGGTATTTCTCACTACCACACTCTGGTTTTTCTCTTTGAAGGGTTTCCAGAATAAAATATTGAGCTCTTGTGTGGAATTTATTTTATTGCAGCATGTTTTCTTCTTACTTTGATTAACAATCTCCTCTCTCTAACACTGTCATTTGAATTACAAGTAGCAAAGTAAGTTAGATATTGTGATTTTTTGATTCTTCTTATTTTAGAGAAATTCAAATTACAGATCACCTACATTGGTGACATAAGCAAAACATTTATGCTAAGTACATTGGCCTTAGTCCTCTGCAACATAATCCCATTCACTGCACAAGATCATTGGACATTTGCTTTTGCCACCAGCTTCTTGGTTCCAATGCTGACCTTGGCTAGCATTTCTGAATCTGGCATCAGTGGCTTCCTTCAACTCCCTTTAAGTCAGCAATATTTGTTAAACTTTTTTTCATTTAGATTGAAATGAAAACCATTCATAACATGATCTAAAATTCAACAAAAATTTGCAAAATTGCTTGTTAGGACAGTTGGCCTTGGTGTGAACTTCAATAAAGCATTTCCTTCATCTCCTTCGTATCCCCACTAAATTATTTAAACATTTACACTATACCTTTATTGTAAGGTATTTGCATACGTAGTTTCACTTAATACTCATTGTAATCTGAGTTTTTGGTCATTTTAGTTTGTGCTAACTTGTATCTTTGCTCTTCAAATTCATCACTTGATTTCAAGCATCATCATACAATATTGGTGGACAATCTTCAACTTTTATTTATACTTCGGCAGTAAGCTCTATATAGCCATTTTTTTCAATCCATCACCTAGATCACTCTCTAATTAATCAATCATTTTAGCAATTTTCTGTATGTTGGACTCATTTATGCTTTTTCTTGCTTTGTATTATATATGTCAGCCACTATGTTGTTAATATCATCCCTCAATAACACAAACTCTTCATTCAATTCTTTCCTCATATGATCCCAACTTTTAAATAGCCTTTCTTGAATTCCGTATACTAATTTAGCGCCACAGCTCTCATATTCAACGGAAATGCTTTAATGAAGTATGTTTCATCTAATGAACATTTACCATCCACAGGGTCCCACTAGTATTATATAATCAATCATCTATAGGTCACTCATATGGTCCCATCTATAAGTCACTAATCCAGCTCTCATATTATATAACCATCTCTTTTAGTCAATTATCTATAGGTGACTCTCTAAATAATCAATCATTTTAACAATATTTTGTATGTTGGAATCATGTATGTTTTTTCTTATTTTGTACTGTTATGTTAGCCACTGTGTTGCTAATATCATCACTCAGTAACACAAGCTTTTCATTTAATTATTTTCTTATATAATCTCAGCTTCTAAAATGGCCTCTCTTGAATTCCATATACCAATTTAGGGCCACATTTCATATTCATTGGAAATGCTATAATTAAGTATGCTTCATCCAATGACCATTTACCATCCATACGATCTCACCAGTAGTACAACAATAATCCAAATCTCAGTTAGGTAACTTTTGCATGTCCAATAGTCGGGTCATGCTCACAATTGTGTTAATTGGTTGCCTCCTTAGGGTCCTTGTCTATTTAATTGGTCCAATCTACCTTAACTTTATCTACCAACCTATAAAATCCTCTTCCTTTGGTGAAACAATGTAGGTTGTGTGTATGCTAAAATTTCGCCTTCAATCCCCCTCCCCACCTACCCGTCTCCCCCCTCCTCATACAGTGGGATAGCAGATGTTTACTACTAAATTATAATGAAATATTCCAAGCCAATTTTTTTTCAATTTTTCAAATGCAAGTTACAAACCAATGCACTCGTTAAGGTTAGCCGCTAAACCAAAACGATGCTGAAGCAACTCTAACCAGAATGTACACCAGGATCCCGATGCGGGCAAGGTGTGAGCATTGGTCAGAGGATCTGAAAGCAGAAACAAAACTGGAAGGAACTCTAACCAAGAATGGCGCCAATGATGGCGAGCATGTGGTCAGAGGATCTTCTACGCTACAAGTACTGGAAGAAAACTCAACACCAAGTATGTGCTACCCAATCCAGTATGGAATTGAGGCGACCATATGGCGGAGTGCTAAGAATTACAATGCTTTGAAAGGAAATAATCTAGAATGCTGAAAGTAACTCGACACCCAAAATGTGTTTTCTAACCCGGAGTGGGAAAGTAGCTACCATAGGGCGGAGATAAAGGAAATACAATTGCAATTACTGAATGTAGAGTTGAGCATTACAAATCATGATAAGCAAGAACAACAACTGCTGTCAGTACTACTACCAGCTTACAATGTGAAAGATAAACCTTGCTATCAATGTGAATCACGAGATAAATGGAGTTACAACAATATATATGGAGTTTCCTTCACTGAATGATAAAGCTTAGATCAAAACTCAATGATTAGAGCCAACCTGACAATCTGATTTGTGACAGTCCTGTTTTCCACGTGCACGAACAGCAGCCCTGAAACTCACAAATCCACTCACAACTTGCTCCAAACTCACTCAAATTTCGTGAAACGAATTGCAATATGATCCCAATAAGATGGCGCCCAAGATTAGCACATAAAATTGACTCCAAATATTGATATTAATTATTGGCACAAATCCCAAGGAATGCAAATGGTATGGCCCAGCAAGAGGGGCGATTTGCATTTAAAAATCCAAAACACTACTAAAAATTCTACAAACTGGAGGAAAAGGTCGCCCCTTACAGACAGAGAGAATAAGCTAATACCCAGAAGAATCTTTTTGGTATTTTTTGACTTATGAATAAAAAGGACAATCTGCTGTACTATAAATGCAATTTCCAAAATTTCTCTAACATGCATAAATCAGATTTACAAACCCTCACAAGACTAAAATGCAGAAAACTCACAATGAAACATTCAATCTATCACTATCTCACCACTAGTCGCTATCTTTCAAGCGAGAAGCAATGGCTAGCTAGGAGGCTTGCATTCCTCGAAGCAATCCCAGAGCCAAACCGGCAACATAACATTCCTGTAGATGAAAGATGGTGAAATGAGGACCAAAGGCTTCCTTTTATAATTTCCTGTTGACCTTCTCGAAACCCTAACCTTCCTTTTTGAGTCAAACCCTAATCCACCAATGGATGGCGTCCCTTTCTTAAAAGCTTCAACTTCGACTTTTTTTAAATTAAATCCATCACTTAAATAAAGGCATCCAAACTTAAGGCTTTAATTTTCAACCTTAATAAATATAAAATGAAGTCAATGATGGCGCCACCCCTTAAAGACCACTTTTTAAAACATCATTAAGTTAAGAGACTAGGCCAAGGGGGGTAATTTAACATTAAAATATAATGTTATTTAAGTGAAATGAACTTATCTCTCCGAAACTGCATCCCGAGGCCAGAATCTGAATAAACCAATTGAGCCGACTGAAGAGGAAAGTCAACTGTGCCGAGACCAAAAGGACCATTGCCAGAAATAGAATTTACTAAAAATAGTAAATTCCAGAAAGTGCTCAGAATGCCAAGAGAAACATATCACTGCGAAGCCCATAGAAAACCCAGAAGGAATCCGCAGTTCAATTACCAAAACACGAGCAATTGCAACCTCCACACAAGAAACCCTAATCAAACCGTCCGAGTAGCCTACGGGTCTCCAGAATAGGCCAACGGTCATCTAAGAAGATCATGCTCGAGAAGGGGACATTACATATAACACTTCCAATTGCAACATAAATAGAACATGACAGAACATACCAAGTAATCGAAGTTGACACACATTGATTGCTTTATCCCAGATTGTGCTTTACCAGTGAAAGTGTAGTCCAAGGAGGATAGTGTATACAATCAAATTGCCTTCCCTAGATATGAGAAGCATGTCAAGTACTTGACAATTGCCAAATAGAACACAACCATCACCAGCCACTTACAACTAATTCCTAGCCACTACCCACAAGAAAACAAGTAATTAACACATAGTCGAGTACAAACATACTAAGAACAAGTTAACTCATAGAACTATACTGGCTAGTTCTCCTCAAAATACAATAGATTGCCTCCCTCCTCTCTATGTAGCTAATACCTATGGTGTTGCCTCATTCTCCATTGGCCAACGTCTAGCTCATATTCTTCACATATATTTTGTAAGCAAAGCAAGATCTATGTGAATTGGACCAAGTGCTTATTCTGCACCAGGTTATTATCCACCTCTTATGTAGAACATCCTTCACTTAGCTTGATAATATCTCCTTTTATTTTTAATCTATTAAACAATCAAACCAAATATTCCATCAAACAATGACTTTGAAAAGAAACGGTATTGATAAACCTCTGCAAAGAGAAGCAATGCTTACAGATCTGAAATGCAACAGAAAAAAATAATGGCACACTCATAGTACAACATAAGAATTCAACCTTCAAAACCCTTTTGGGGAAACCCTCAACAAAATCAGCTCTCTTGTAATTGTATTTATAGGAACATCAACATAGCAAAACTGCTAAACAATATTGCACTACAATGGCTATAAAACCATGGGAAAAAAGGCTACCTCAAAAGCCCAAAAAGAAGTTGCATTAGGGCCACTACTTTTCATGCCCCTAGCCAGTTTGCTGCCTGAAGCCCCACTAATTATGGCAGGGCGTACTAATGAAATGATGAAGGAAAAATCGAGATTGCTCTCAGAATCAAAATTTTGTCAATCATATTCACCACAAACTATTACATAGAATTGGCATTATAAAGCCATTATTCCTGTATAAAACTATTTACGGGAATATAACTACCCAAACTAAATTTATTTATTAAATTAACAATAGTTTGTTAATTTATTTATTAAATTAACAATAGTTTGTTAATTTATTTGTTAAATTAACAATAGTTTGTTAATTTATTTATTAAATTAACAATAGTTTGTTAATTTATTTATTTTAACTATAAACTATGTCATGTACTAAATTCTAACACCATCCCTTAGTACTGACATAGAGGAAAACTAGAAATTAGTACACATATTCTTTGTCACTTTGATGTGGAATTTCTTTATCTCACTTGAAGTGTGGTTCTGTCCTTCAATTATCAAAGCGGGTTATCGTGCAACTTTCCATCAAGAAGATCCCGTGCTCTCTATTTGCAATTCAGTACTACATGCCCTGACTTTTTACAATAGAAACATGTCCTACTTGCATGTTTGAACTTTGCCATATGTTTGGATTTTTTGTAAGAAGTACTAGCCTTATTCTATGCAGTCAATGCAACTTCTTCTTCTAAAACATGTTTGTTTCTTTCATCAAGCAATGTGGATATAATACTTTCTAGACTTGGATTGATTTTGCTTAAAGTGAATACCTTGTGAGACATACTATTTGGGATACTATTTAAAAGTATGGCTTTAGCATCATTTTCCTTTATTCTTCATTTATACCAGCCAACTAATTGATCAAGGAACGAAATTTACTAATGTGAGACACTATATCTTCACCTTCTTCCATTTTCAAACCATACAACTTTTGTTTTATATTTATTTCTACACTATCTGCTTTTCATCCAAACAAAGTATTTAATGTTTCCCAGATATCCTTAGAAGATTTTTTAAAATCTACATGATGCAAATAAGGTTTAGATAAATCGAGAATAATTATAGCCAATGCTTTCTTATCTTTTACCTTCCATTTTGAAGTTCATCTACATTTGTTGGCTTTGACACTGTACCATCAACAATTTCCCAAAGATCTCTTTCAATAAACACTACTTGTATCTGTATTTGCCAACTGCGAAAATCATTTCCATCAAACTTTTCATAAAGGCTTAATTTATCCATTTTGTGTTGAAAAAACTATCCTTAAAATAATATTTATATCTTCAAAAATTCTCCACACTTTTATTTTTCAGAAATAGAAAGAAAAACTCATAACAACACGCCTTTTTGCAAAAAACTTTGACAAAAATTTCAAACAAAAAAAACCTCTGAAACCTGTTCCACTCCTTTCCCTCTATGGGCATATCTGTATACTAACATACCTCGTCTCTTCTATACTAAGAGCCATAGTAGCCAGGACACACGTCTCCCCCCCTTTGAGATGCATCTCAGAAATGGAGACGCGTCTCTGACACCGCACCAATACCCAGAGACGTCTTTTCTAGTTTGGAAACTTCTCAAAACTCTCCCGCCGTCTCCCACGTCTCTGAATCCCAAAAATCGCGTCTCCCACAAAGTCTCCCATGTCTCCTCTCAAAAATCATGCATTTTAAAGGCAGAAACATATTCAAAATACTTCATACACAATTTTTAAAAGAAAGAGCCGCCATTTAGCACACAACTGAGGAGACTGGAGAGGGCGATGGCAAAGAAGAGTGAAGCACTAAAGATTAAACGGTAACTAGTAAGTAATAAGTTTTTTTTTTATTTAATATTTTCATTTCTCAGAGTCATGCGTATTTTTCAGATTATTTTATTTTTATTTTTTAGCATCAACGGTAATCTCCACAAGGGCATTGCCCCTATTTAAAATCATGGAATCTGTATTCCATGATTTTAAACAAGGGCAATGCCCTTGTGGAGATTACTGGTGATGCTAAATAAAACAATCTGAAAATTGAAAAATTAAAAATAGGCTTGCACTATAATAATTATTATTTATTAATGACTATCAGTCATGAGTATGCTGCCTGGAGATTACTCCCAACTTTGCATTGATTTCCTGTGTCTGTGGATGTGATTTGTCTCCTACACAAAAATCATGTACCATTTTATGGCCTTCATGATTCATTTTGAGTGTGCTCATGCTGTGTGGATTGTGCAATCATGATTCATTTAAATAATTTCCTCGAAGACGTTTTTTTTTTTGTTTCTTTTTTCATAACTTTAGCTACAGCCATTTCAATTTTTATTTTTTTTCTGTTTCCTTTTTCATAACTTTAGCTACAATCATTTGATTTCTAATCATAATGTCTTTTTGTTTTTTTTTTTGTGTAGAATTTGAATCATTGAATCAAGAATGTCGAGTGGGGGAAACAGACAAGGCTTGTATCCGTTGTGGAAGTATGTTGATTGTGTTAAGGGGCCAAAGGGTTCAAGTGGAACAGCCACAATCTCATGTAAATTATGCCCAATGTCATGGCAAGGTACTTACACGAGGGTGAGGGCTCATTTCCTTCACATACCTGGAAAAGGTGTTGAACCTTGTAAAAATGAGGTGGAACGATATGAGGCTGTGAGGGATCAAGAAAGGGCTATGTGATGAGCCCTGCTGGCTCACTACTAAACCCCTGTCTTTTTCTTAAGTCTATTTGTGTTTTACTTAGTCTTTTAGAGAATGTTTGTAGACGAAGAGAAGGTGCGCATCATATTAAAGCTTATAAAAATGCAATATAGACATATTCTGAGCAACAGACATAATAGATGTTATTCTGCAATACATACAATGAGATTACAAACGAATCACATACCCGAAATGCTCCAGAATAATTAAATAAGAAATAAATCCAGTTTGCCAGCCGAAATTGATGAAAACTGACAAAGAAGCACGCCCAAGCTCCAGATTTGATTTCTCCCTTTCCAAAACAGGATACAAACCCTTAAGAAAGGTAGACGCCAAGATTTAGTCACATTCAGGAGCCAAAGAGAAGGCGTTTCTACTTCAAGCTCACACACCCAACTTTCAAGAAGGCACAGAATCCAATGCAAATGGTACGGCCAATGAAAAAGAGATGAAGAAACACTGCTGGAGCCACAAATCTGCAGAAGAGGACGCCACAAGTGAAGAACCCCCTTTCTTATTGCAAACAACTAAAAACCTGTACAAAGTACTCTGATTGAAACATGTAGAACCTCTGAATGAAGCTCTCAACTGCACTGATTCGACTGGTCTCTCACAGTCTAAAAAATGCTCAACATCGAAGAGGAATCGTTCTCCAATAGAAATATTGCTCAAACCCTGATCACAGAGGAAGGCACAAGAAAAAATATCCAAGGCAAAGTCGAAATAATCCAGAATAGGGTTTCTGATTGCCAAATTGCCTTATATCAAAAAGGCACGCATTTCCAAGATGATACGCCACTTTCATCATTTAAATCTTTTAAATTATATTTTAAATCACTTTCAATAGTTTGACTTAAATAAAGTGGGCGCCCATTTATATTTTAAAAGATATAAATATTAAATCACCTTTATAGAATATTTAAGTGATATAAAATGTATAAAGTCAATTTGACTTTATAATAAGGCATTAAGTTAATTAATTAACTCAAATCACTTAAAAATCCATAACTCTCTCAAAACTTCAAATATTTCCGTGCCGTCAGAAGCTATCAACCCCTGAACTGCTAACGCCTGTTGTGAACCAATCACTGGACTCTGAAAACGAGAACAATCAACTCTCAAATAATGCCACTAACCCTCTAACCCAACCTGTTAGCCTACGAGAGTCTGAGTAATAGGCTAACCACCATCAAACATGATCATGCCGAAAAAGGGGACATTACAGGCTAATGGTAAAGTTTCTAATATAAGCTCTCACGCTTCAACAACAGGGGCAACTGCTGCAAATCAAAATCAGAATATCAATAGAGAGGCAGAGGTGGATGTGTCTTCAAGAGATGTAGCAGCAGAAAGTTATCACAAGAGGCCATACATGGGTAGCTCAAACCCCATTGGCAGACTATTTGATGTGCAAGGTCGATAAGCGGTTGATGCAGCAATTGCACGCTTCTTTTATGCCAATGGAATACAGTTTAATGTTGCCCAATCACCTTTATATACAGAGATGGTCCAAGCAATCAGCAATGCACCAGCTGGATATAAACCACCTATGTATGAAAAGCTTCGCACTACTCTAATTGATAAAGAAAAAATTCGATTAGAGCAACAAACTGCACCATTGAAAAGAGTGTGGGCTTCAGAAGGATGTAGCATTGTGATGGATGGGTGGACGGATACTAGAAACCATCCACTACTTAATATCATGGTAACATGCAACAAAGGACCTTATTTTTTGAAAGCATTAGATTGTTTGGGGCAAGAAAAACAAGCAGAGTATCTTTTTAACCAGCTATGTTGTCATGTCCCCTTCTTGACATCTCGAGGATTCGATTGGCCTATCACACTCCCCTCGTGGGTCGATTGATTGATAGAGGGTCACTTGAGCTGGCTCACCTGCGAGAGATTGTCGTGGTCTTTCGCTCGCTCCAATCGGAGGCTCTTTCGCAATTGCTATTTTAGCGGTTCGGCAGGCAGCAGGGGACCTGCTATTTTAGCAATGGCTTTGGCGGCATCCGAATCATGTGGTTCGTCACATCGATGAGCAGGAAACGGATAAGCGGAGAAATATTAATATTTAATTACATTGATTAAATATTAATTAATTAATGATTATAATATAAAGTTATAATTTAAAATTATAACTTAAGTGATTTGTCTTGAGGGGTGCGCCCATCATCAGAAGGGGCCCATTTTGGCATTTAATTTATGATTTAAATATTTGACGAGAACTATGGAGAAATAAAAGAATTAAAAGTCAAATATTAATTAAAACCCTATTCTTGAGGAAATCGCACTTTTCAGCATAAAGAGGATTTTGCCTTGGGTTTTGAGCCATTATGTGATTATTGGATTTTGAGAACTGATCAAATTGATCTGAGCACAGACTTTAGGGTTTGAACTCGACTTCCTTGGGGAACGAGCCATCTCCAGCGGAAAGCAATTCAGAGAGTGTGAAATATCACTTGATCTATTGCCAGCAGAGGTTTTCTCACACAGAGGAAATCATTGATCTTCAGAGTTTAATTCGTTTACAGAGTTTGAGCTTATTCTTTCATTCAGAGACCATCTATTTACCTGGGCGCCCATTACAGAGACACAAGCATTGATTTTTGTGGAAGCCGTACAGCATTAATTGCTGTTTCTGACAGGCCGTACTTTCCTGTCAGGCCGTACCTGCTCAGAAACACGTGTTTCTTCCTTTTGAGAGAAACGCCTCTCACACTTGCTTCAAACTTGCATCAAAGGAGGCGCCAACATTGCTGGAGCCATTTGCAGTCATCAGAAAGAAGAAGAGGATTATTTATTGCAGCCGTACAATTCTGTACCTTCAGCTGTGGCAGAAATACCAGGTTTTTCTTCAATAAAATATTGTTATTCTTTAATGCATGCTTCCAGATCTTAATGTATTGTTGCCAGTTGATCAAATAAAAGCAACGCCTTCATTCTACATTGTATTTTCTATGCATATTGAAGATCTATCATTTTTATAGAATTTATTATTATTTTCTTGAAAAACCGTACTTTTCATTTATTGTCAAAAAACCCATAATTTGCAAAAAAAATCACAAAACGTCAGAAAAACCTAAAAACTCAGTCAGAATCAGTATCAGGGGAAACTAGGGTTTCTACAGTGGTATCAGAGCTAAATCCTACCATCCTTAGGGTTTAGCCATCACATGCAGCCAGAGGAATTTGATACATACAGGTATTATACACGCAGACGTGCCTTGATTGAAAATTAGCCTTGATTTGGCAATGACCCGGAAATCATAGGTGACCCGAGGAATGATAGTCGAGAGCAGATATAGCGAATGAAGATCCCACAAAATACCGTCGAGGATGATCGCGAGAGGTCTTGCATGCACTCGCGAGACGATGCGATGCCCGGAGCAGCGACATTGAATAGTCTTCGCGGCGGTTGGCGGTGCTTTTCACGAGGGTGGGTACTCGAGGAAGGCGGAGTCACCACATCGTGGCGATGGCGAGTGAGGCAAGGTCACGGAGAGCTCCTAGGGCAGTCGCGGACCTTGAATGAGCCTACTAGGCCTACTTTCCGCAGACGAAGGAGCCCGATGTTTATTGCGAGATGATGATCACGAGGATTTGTTTGCTGATAACCTTATGGCAGCGAACGAGGAGTGGGAGTTGATACCTCCTGCAGTCAGAGAACGGATCTCTTTTGACCATTTTGTTACACAGAGGCGAGAACACAACAGGGCTCGACAGGATTGGAGACCCCGACAGCAGAATAATGATCTCAAACATGCAACCAACAGGCTTAATTTGGTGATGTTTGATGGTAGTGGGAAGATGACAGCCCAAGCTTGGATTAGCAAGCTTGATACATTTCTTACTTTGCGTCCGATGGCTGAGAGAGACGCTATTAGATATGCTACACTGCACCTCGAGGGAGTAGCTTATGACTGGTGGCACCACGGCATGGTGACTTTACAGCACGACAGGATCACTACCTACCAGGAGTTCGTGGATAGATTGGTAGAGAGGTTTGACCGGAAGGATCCGGAAACCTACTTCAGAGACTTAGCACAGTTGAGGCAGAGTGGCAGTCTCGAGTCTTATATCAGTGATTTTCAGAGGCTATCCGTCATGGTTCCGAGCATATCAGAGAGGAGATTGGTAGATTCCCTGCTATGGAGGTTTGGCCAGAGCCAGCGAGGCTGAATCAAAGCCTTTGATCCTTCGTCATTCACGAGGCGATGAAGAAAACCTGCGTAACATGGAGTTCGCAGCCCCGTCAAATAAATTCAGCTCCAGAGGTTCTTCATCGTTCAGAGATAACAAGGGCTTCAATAAAAACAAGGATAAATCTGATTATAACAAAGACAAATCAGATTATAAAAACGATTCGAAAGGTAAATCAGCATTCCCACCTTTGGATCGTGAGGCCCTGAATGACCTTCGCAGGAAGAAGCTTTGCTTCTACTGCAAGGGACCATATGATGCCAGTCACGATTGTCCTCTAAGACCTAAGGGCAAGGCAAAACGTGTGATGTGGGCATATTATGAGGACTCAGAATCAGAAAATTCCGAACAGCCAGAGCATTCAGATGATT
>VDFB02128769.1:0-16631 GCA_007258455.2 Sequoia sempervirens
GGGAAGAAATTGGATGATTGAGACCCTCCTAACTCTGCTTGCATTGCTTTGGCTTCTTAATGGCTTGTTTATGTAATGTTTGTCATCATGGACTTTTGGGCTAGGCCCATGTGACTGGTCTTTTTATTTTGGCTTTTTTAGGTGTTGCCCATATGACTCTCAGGGTGTGCCTTCTTACCACCCACCCATTTTTTGTGAATATGTATTTTAATCTTTGATTTAATATAGCTTAATACCTATTCATCAAAAAAATTGGGTTGAATATTTATTTATATATTTGAATTTAGTTAAAATTACATATTTAGAATTGACTTTAGTTTAATTTAGATATGTAATTTCAACTACAACTCATTGAAAATTAGAAATTGAACCAAACTTGTATCCTTTCTAATCCTAGTTTTAAGAATAACCTTCTCAAAACCAAGAAGAATATTTTAGCAGTGCCAATAATTATAAATAATAGTGGAGAGTATGTGTTTTAATAATATAAACAAGATTTGAGAATTATATTGAAGAAAATGTGAGAATTTAATTGTTCATGTTTTGTAGAGGCTTGATAAAGTAGTTAAGGAACATGTTGTGTTGTAACCACTACGTGTACAAGTTCTTTCAAGGTATAACATCAAGGCAGACCAACTATTGTTGCTACACTTGCTCTTTTTTCTCTTGTAGGGCTTTTCCTAGGTTCTTTTTGATTTTTTCTTTGATTTTTTTTCAATAAGATGTTTTTCTTTCTAAAAAAATTTCATGTCTTTAATAGTAACCATTTGTTTAATCAAGTAGAATAGTAAATTATTAATAAGTAGAATTATCATGGAGGCTCTCCCATTTACCTCTTCTATGCTCCCAACAACTACTGGTTCAATTAACTTGTTTTCAAAAAACTAGTTCATATTGCTCTCTTTGCCACTTTCTAGTGCATCTTTAGGTGATTTCAAGTTTGTTGGTGCACCCTCGACCTATGTAGGGGTTCCTTAGGCTTCACCTATTATTTAACTAGAATGGGATCCTTTTCCCAAGCCTAGACATGGATTTTTGTGTTTTTGCGCTCATATTTGATCCTAAGATTAATTCACCCCTAGCTCTTGGTGATGTAAATGTTGCTTGTCCCCACTCTGGTGCCTTATTCTACTATTTGTGGATGTATCTTTTCTTAGGAAATTATCTCTAGTGTTTCTCACAGTTTGAGGGAGAAATTTGATCCTCTTATTTGTGCAAAATCATCTTCAGTGGTGGTTTGTGGATAGGATGTGGTAGAAAATGTAGACTTCTACCATCGTATGGGTTTGGTGTGTAGATTCTTCAATCTCTAGCCTTCTCTTCCTACTCTTCAAAAATGGGTGCTAAATTAATAGAGGCCTATTTTGGTGAGTAAGATTGAGCTCTTCTCCTATGCTAAATTTTTTCCATTGCCTCCTTTGCCTCTTTTTAGGATAAAAAATTGGTTTTGGGTAAGTTGTGGGATCAGGGGGAGAACTCTCTCTCCATTAAGCCTTGGTCAACCTCTGTTAACCCTCTTACTAAACCACTAATGTGCATCCATTGTGAATTAGACTCTTCAACCTCCCTTTGTAGTTTTGAGAGGTTTCATGCTATGAGACCATTGAAAACACTATTGGTTGTTTCTCAAAAGTTGACGATTCCACTTCCTACATGGAGCACTAATTTTTCTTGCATTTTGGTGGATATTGAAATATCCAATCCCCTTCACGAGGTTGTGGTTTTGATGGTTGGGGATAGGCCTTGGAGTCAACCTCTAGGTTATGAGGGCCTCCCCTTCAAATGTTAATGATGCTTCACCATTGGTCACTTGGCTATAGATTATCCTCTCTCACATTACAAGGGACCTACTATGTGGTGGAGGGATGCTAAATAAGATCAATAAACTATTCATGATCTCGATTCTCCATCAAATGAATCCTCTCAATATGCAGACAAATATTTTGCTTCTAGTGCAACTTTGATGTGTCCCTCAGACCCCCTTGAGTTACCTCCTACCCAACCTTGTAGCCCATGTACTTAGCTTCAAACTATCTCTATAATACTCATTTGGTGGATGGATACCCTTCACATCATCATTCCATGGTTCTCTTATCATGTGCTAATGGGATCTCTATGGGGGAACCCCCTTGCTTTCCCTTGTTCTAAGAAATTGGATGCTAATGTCTCTTGAATGGTTGTAAGGAGGAAGAAAGGTCCTCCTATATCACTTCCCCAAACTCATGTTTGAGTGTTGAGCAAGAGGTCAACCCATTCTAGGCTTGGTATTGTCTAAATGGGACCTAGAGGGTCCAAACTCTTTCATTTATTTGTTGTTGTTCTTTGTAGTTTGGTTGTTGTTGTCCCTCTCTTTTGGTTGTGTTGTTTCTCTACTATATCTAGCCAACTTGGGCCTTATTTTCCTTGCCTTATGTCAACTTTTTAAGAGGGTTGGGACCCTAGTTTCCCACTTTCTTTATTCTTTGGAATTTTTGTAAAGGGTCTAGGCTATTTCAAAATCCATTTTGTAAGGAGCTAATGTAGCAGAACAACTTCCTACACTAATATTGAGAGGAGAATAATGCAAAGCTTTACAGATCTTCAATATTTACAAAAATTTAAACATAATAAACATAAATATCTTGCATACCACAACACAATGATTTAAGTGGGGAAAAACCTTTTGGGAGGAAAACCCCACACTCCAAAAGCCATTGAATATATTATTCAACAATCACAAAGATTGCAATATACTTGTAGAGTAAGCCTCTCATAGGAGTACCACCACTTATAGATCCAAAGACAACACAACTGCTATTAGACTCTCTGATACCAATTTTTGGACTCAAGCAACATTGAGAGGGGGGGTGAATCAGTGTTGTACAATTTTTAACTTTATTAATCTATTCTCTCAAGTCCCTAAAACATTCAATCAAAAGAAAGATGCATGAAAATAGAAAAATAAGACACAACACCATAACACAAGGATTTTTATGTGGAAACCCTATTAGGGGAAAAACCACGATGGAGGTCAATCCACAATTTGAGTACTCAAAATATAAGTGTTTTACAAAATGTGGAATGCACTTGCATTCAGGCTCACTACTTAGAGCTCACTGCTCAAAATCAGGAAGGCTCACTACCTTACAAAGATTTGGATTACATCAAAAGGTTGAACTAAGAGGATAACATCTACAAATTCCTGATTACAGTTCCATTTAGGCTCATAGATCAGATTTTGGACCTTCTATCTGATTCTGCACTTCACTCTACTCCGCCTTAGTTTGCTTCACAAAATCCTCTTTTGCACAAGTGAAAATCACTCAACTATTCTTCTGATATTCACACACACATCAACGCATATTGAACACTCACACATACATACCAAAATGAATTAACTGATCTCATATATATATCTGCCACCAAGGATTCAATTACTATATGTTGGATTCAATAAAGTAGAAAATATTTGCCAACTGCTAGCTTAAATCATAAATAATATTTAATGCACATCTACCAAAGTCAGCCATAGCATATTTAGGACCCAAAACAAAATATCCAATACGAAGATACTCCAAAAGTTTTTGCCTTAAACATCCATAATACCCAACATTCACTTAGTCGGCCTTCTAGTACTGTTGAACAAAAAATTGAACAACCGGATCTCCTAACTTGTACACCACTTGATGTGACAGTGCAAAACTTGAGAATAAGACATTCCATATACCCAACAACCTTCCCTGAGATCCACAACCAAAACTGATAAACTGGTAATGCAAACCACTTGACAAATTCAACTTCAGTCAGATACCCTATTCTCTACTCTGTCTTCCAGTATGGTCAAATACTAAAGTGTGGACCAGATCAATGACTTAGGTTTCCATCAATAACAACACTAGAAGCCATATGCCAACACATTCTCTACCGCAGTTGTAATACAATGCCCTCATAAAATATGGTTACATTCTAGGGCAAGACAGGCCAACAAAATATCCACCATTAGATCTAAAACCTAATAATGTATGGTTTTGATTTACAATATATCATATTTAATGTATGCTAGCCATTTTAGAAGTTTCCTAAAAAGGTTAACACACTCACACTTTTCTCTTTGCTATCATTGTATACACCTATCGGTGTAACTAGGAAATATATATATATATATCCTATCAACAATAAATCGTATATTATTGCAAGGTTGAGACACATTTTCCCAACACATTGTTACCTTAATCAAAACATAACTATAATTCAAAATTCTACTTCAATTTGTGAGTGTATGAATAATTTTGATATCAACATGGTTTTGACCTTTTTAGGTTATGGAAATGATTTTTTTTAGATATTATGATGTAACACAAAAATGAAGATGAAATATTTAAATGTTCGAGTGTCTAAATTTGAAGGTCATATGAAAGGTGTAATAAACAATCAATAATGGTTGGAAAATCAACAAGACAACATGGAATGAATATAAATGAAAATGGCATCTAGGAACAATCATCCATTGGAGAATTGGTGAAAAAACTAGCCAAGACATTTACCATTAGAGAAGATGAAGAGGGTATGAAAATTGATCATTTTTTAAGGATCCATTTCAAGAAAATAAGATAACGGAACATACTCCATTTAAAGTATGAACTAAGATTGATTTTGATAGATAATTTAATGTTAAATGTCTGGATTTATAAATTAAGGAAATGGAAGTTTATTTTAGTGTACATAAAGTGAATTGGGCACAAAATATTTCTTTTGAATGTCTCAAAATAGAGGAACATGCTCTTATATGGTAAAAAAAATATGTAACTAATTGTCAAATGAAAAATAAAGATATTCTAATTATCTGGAAAGAATTTAAGAAAATTTAATTTATAGAACTTTATATCTCATTAGACATAAAACTAACCAAAATAAAATGGATGTATTAAACAAGCAAGGGGGGAATTGTGCAAGATTATATGACATAGATTCAAAGGCAATCCATGTTGAAAGGAATGGACTTGGAAAAGGAAGATGTTAGTGCATTTTCACGTTTGTTGAATATTCATGTTAGTCCTTGGTTTTATGTATGTTTTGGATTGTATAAGGAAATGTGATTAGTTGGTCAATTAAAATGTTTAGTTTTGTGCCACATGGAAGATCAATATTTATTTATTGTTTATATAGTCATGAAGTTGACATTGTTAGGATTATGTGTTTCATTCACCTTATAAATTCTAAGTCTTGTTAATTGTATTTAATTATGTAAACAATAAATAATTTATGATCTACAGACACCATGGAGTGAAAAAAATAGATGCTAATATGAGGATGGAAGCAATATTTATTTAAATTTTATTCTTTGGAATACTTAGGATATTGTGTGAGGTATTGAATAGGGAGGTTACATTGAAAATTTTAAAATTGGAAGTTATAGAGAATCTTCCTAGTTTGGAAATTCTGAGAAAGCATTGATTACCATCTTAGAGCACCTAAAATTGGGAAATTAGTCATTTTCACCACTATGAAAAATATATAATGAATAAGAGAGGTGTAAGATATGTAAGAGGACTTACTTGTTATTCTATCTTGCCTAATCATGACTATGGTGGTTAGATTTTTTTATGGCTCATGGTTTTGACTCATAGTTTTGGGATACCGCTTAGTTGTTTCTTGTTTTTGATACTTTTATATAATGAAGGGATGAGAGAGAGGTTTGTGAGATTCTTTTCTAGGTACTCTTATGCTACCAAATTTCTATTAGTCAAAGAGATAAGTGAATTATATTGGTGTACTCTATTTTCATATATTAATACAAGATTTGATATTTTTATTGTTGGATATTTTTCCTACAAGGGTTTGTCCACATATATCTTGCATTCATATGGTTTATGCATATGCATTTTATTCTCCATACTATTTCATTAATATTTATGGTTTAGTCACATGGTTAATCAAATTGAAACACTTAAATATTAATATTCTCATTGTGTTGTTCACTTTTGTATTTAAAATTTAGTATCAAAGCTATGACTTAAATTTATAGAGGGATGGATTTCTTACATTGGTATGGGTTTTTTGTACTTGTAGTGAGAGTATATGGGTTTAAAAGTTTGAGTGTGGTTAGAGAATCATGAAAACTGTATCTCATTAAAAGATTGATAAGTTTAATGGCTCCAAGTATGAGTTATGGAAAGTAAAAATAAAGGATCTCTTGGAGGAAAGAGATTAATAATGAGATGTAAAATCCTATTAAAACTCGCAAGGAACAATATGGTTGTGTCTCTCTAAATCTTGGGGGTATTAGTAGATAGGAATATCATAACATGTGAGTACATAATGAAGTACTTAATATTAGACAAAAATAGATAGATATATTGGTAGGCATTAAGGATAGAGGGAAATTATATTAATATTTTCTCTTAGGTATTAATAATAAGTGTGTGGAATGACTTAGGGGTTTTCTCTAAGTGATATGATATTGGGTAAAATAATATAAATTTTCATCTCTTTAATTTTATCTTTTATGAGGACAAAAAAGAGGATCAATAGGTAAGTATTTCATACAAATTTGTTTAGTTCTATGTGGCTAAAATGATAGAGGTATTTTTACACCATAAAAGAGACACACAATTGATTGAAAACAAGGATTTGACCTATGTACACTATGTAGGATAATCTATAAGATAAATTAGAAATGAATCTCCTTATGGTCATTTACCACTTGAGGATCTTATACATCAAATTTGTGTCACTTGATAATGGTAAGAAAAAATCTTTAACTTTTTCACCTTTTTTTTGTCGATTTTAATTGATGCCTTATTTAAATTATTACAACATTATAACACTAAAGAGCCCGAATTTTCAATTTTGATGGGTTTATATGAGATGGATAAACAACTATATCTCTAGTTTCTTTTGGTTTACCATATGCACAATTATTATTATTTTTTGATAAAAATGGGATAAAAAAGGAAAATGGTCAAATATTCACATTAAATAGTTTCCATTCTAGGGATTAATATCAAATTATTATAATATAAAATAATTTTAATGTATTTAATTTTCATAATTTCTTATTGAACTTATTCAAAAATTCCATTTAGAGCTAAGTGTTAAAGTGGTGGAAACGACATGTTTAGTTGTATTTATGATGGAAAAAATAAATAAGGGTATTAAAAATGTCATTGCATAAAATGTATAGTAAACACAATGGATATTTTAATAGAAATTAAATATACTAGGAGGGGTATAAAAAATACAATATGTAAGGGTAGAAATTAAATTAAGTGCATTATTTAAGATTTCATGGTCATAGGGTATATAGGATAAGTTTACTAAGTGAATACCTTGTTCTTTGAATTTTCCTTTCTATTTTTTAAAAGAAAAATATTGCATACAACTTTTGAAGAAGAATAAGTAAAATATATCACAAATTTATCCCATCAAGGCAGCAAATGTTGTTGTTTTACCGTGGGGACTAGTATTGTTGTTTTTTTGATATGTAGTCTTCCCTTCAATAGAGTTCTCTACTTTAGTCATTTGCTCATTTGTTTTAGAACTATGAAGGGGACTGATGTTTCAGATGTGTATTGTCCCTTTGATGTTTAATCGTCACTTCGATACATTGATGAGTAATGTCCGAGAGATTTTTTTTGTTTCCTAAATGCTAAGGTGTATTTTTGTTGAAATTCATACCAAAGTGATCAAAGTATTTATGCAACTTGGTGGTTTAGTCTTTGGGTTATCAAAAAGACCCTAAAACATTTTCTTTCGATATGTCAGGGTGTCTTTGATAAGAGTTCAGTCGGATCATCAAGGAGACACCAAGATGACTCTCCTCGATAGGAAATTCTCTCCTCGATATTGCTCATATTGTCCTATTTCATCGCTTCTTTGAAGGGATCTTAAAGTGACTTTCGCTGACATAGTATAGTCTCTTTGACATGACTTTCTTTATTTGTGGGTAATGTGACTAATGTGTATTTGCTTAGAGGGCAGGTGAATAAAGCATTTTGAATATTGAAGTTTTAAAATGGTGTATTGGGTGATAGGGTTTTGGTGAAGAAATAGAATTTTTTTTTTTAGGAAACTAGGGAAAAAATTTCTAGTCCTAACAACGGCTCTAGTTGGGGATGAGTGACTGTGAGGACATTACAAGAATCCAAAATCATTCTCTAGGATGTAGAATAAGGGGTGAAGGTGGCAAGTAAGAAAAAAGAGAAAAAATAAAATAAATCCTAAACTATTGTGCATGGAAAATGATATCAGATTTTAAGAAAAGAAGCTTTTCAAAAATTGTCCATGCATTGGAAATTGTTGATCTTCTCTGGCCATGTTTTGAAGGTAGTATGAGTCTTTCCCACATTTACTAGTGATGATGAACATACCCAACCATAATGCTTCAAATTTCCCATGCTTCCCCTTGTCTTGGTTTTTGGTATCCCACATAAGGACCATGTCATCCACTTTGAACTTTCTATATTTTTCCCTTTTGTCAAATAGATACTTTGTTTGCAATTGTATCTTCTTGTTTTTCTTTTTTGTTTGTGTTCAAACCTCATCCAATTCAGCTAAGTGTTCCATCCTCTCTTCCATAGGCTTAGGGACATCTATATCTTCTTGTAAAATGAACTTGTAAATCGATAAGAGGTTATGTATTGGGAGTCTATCCTAGGCTCCATACACCAACTCAAAGGGAGATTTCCCAATAGCCCTCTTTATAATAACTCTATCTTCCCATAGAGCCAATCTCAATTTGGAATCCCAAGCTTTCTTGTTGTTATCCAACATCTTTTTGATTATTTTTGTGATACTTTTGTTACTGGATTTTGCCAGCCCATTTGCTTGAGGGTGGTATGATGAGGCACATGAAATTATTATCCCATATGAATCACAAAATTCCTTAAAATTATCATATCTAAAGCACATGCCATTATTTGTAATGAGTCTCACAGGTACCCCAAATCTAGAGATGATGTTCTCTAACAGGAAATTGATCACCACCTTACTAGTGGCATGTTTCATTGGAACAAACTCTATCCACTTCATAAAATAATCAGTGGCCACTAAGATCCATCTGTGTCCACCACTGGATCTATTTGTAATTTCTCCTATAAAATCAATTCCCCACTAAGGAAAAGGGGCTTCAATTTGCATTGTTCTCAATGGTAAGGCTCCTTGATAATTTGGTTTGCCAGAAAACCTTTGACATTCTTCACACTTCCTCACATATTTGTGGGAATCATTGAAGACCTTAGGCTAGTAGTAACCTAATATTAATATCTTGTGGGTTGTATTTTTTTGTTGAGAAATGACCTCCACACACACCTTTATGCATCTCTTTTAGGATAAATTATGCTTGCACCTCATCTAAGCATAGCAATAAGACACCATCCTTATCCTTCCAGTATAGGTCTCCATTTATAAAGATAAATTTCGATGCTTGAAGTTTTAAGGTCCTTTTCTAGTTGTCATTTAAGCCTTCAAGACATCTCATATGTTTAAGATAGTATGCTATGTTAGTGTACCACTATGTATGCTCAATACTTGATACCCAATTTTCTCACATTGAAAAGCTATGTTGCTTCTAAATTGGACTCATCCATCATTTTTTATAATCCTTACTCCATTACTAATTGGTAATTTAAATATTAATATTAAACTCCTGGGTACGGTTTATCCATTGACATCTTCTTCTAGTCCCCTCTATTTATGAAAAATATCCTTTGCTACGACATTAGCTACATATGTGTTTACTTCTATCCCTACCAAGTAAGGCCTAAATGCCTTGACCACTTTTACTAGGACATAGGCTTGCTTTTCATTGATGTCATATTTCAATTCTACCCCTGAAGTGATTTACTAAAGAATGAGATAGGATGGCCATACCCTTCATTATTCTTCTATAACATTATAGTTTCCATTGTATGGAATGATGCAAAGGAGAATATCTTAAATGGTTTGTCAAAGTCTAGATACTTCAATATAAGTGCTTCCTCAATTTCTCTCTTGATTGATATAAATGCATCAATGGATTCTTATGTCCATTCAATCTTAGAACCTTTCTTTAACATTTTTGAGATTGGTTTTACAATCTCTACAAAGTTTGAGATAAATCTTCTGATATAATTAATTTGTCCAAAGAAGGTCTGGATGGACTTCATAGTGTTTGGAATGGGAATATTATCAATAGCTTCCACTCATTCAAGATCAATCCTCATTCCATCCTTTGAGACTATATGTCCTAGTAACATGCATTCTATGACAAAAAAATGACATTTCTTTAGATTTAGAGATATGCCATATTCCAATTCTTTGATGAAAATCTTTTCTAGATCTGCACAATGATCTTCAACCCTTTTGGAGTACTCTATGAGATCATCTTGATAGACCACCATTATAGCATTTATTAGATCAACAAAGGATACATTTGTAGCCCTTTGGAATGTGGCCCCAACAATGGTGAGGCCAAAAGGAATTCTTACATAAATGTATGTACCCTAGGGCATGGTGAAATTAGTTTTGTATTGCTCTAACTCCTTGAACTTCACTTGGTTATACCTTGAGAAACCATCAATCATAGATAGTAGCTCATAGCTTGTCACTCTTTGTAGCACTTCCTCCATGTTTGGAAGAAGATAGTTATCTTCGAGTGGTGAGATATTCAAATTCCTAAAAACCACAAATAACCTTATGTCTCCATTTTTCTTCCTTACAGGTACTAGGTTTCAGACCCAAGAGGAATGTTTGATTGGTTTGATAATACCTCCATCTCTAAGTTTCATAAGATCTTCCTACATTTTCAGTGCTAATGTGGGGTTTATGAGTCTTTAGTTCTATCTAAAAGGTTTAGCATAAGTATTTAATGGTATTTCATGTTGGAAGAGATCCTCTATGTATGCTTTCAAATTATCATAGGACTAGGAAAATACATGCTTATAATTTTGAAGCAAGACTATAATTATTTCTCTAACTTTAGGACTGATCCTTTTACCAATATATACATTCTTAAGAGCGAGTTCTATCCCAAGATTAATTTCTTCAACGTCTTCATGCTTGACAGGTGTAGGTTTTAGATTGAATTTTTCATGTCCATCAAATTTTCTTTCCAACACTACAAGGCCCTTTGGAATTTTATTTGTCTCAAGTTGTACCACTTCTTGTTTGAAGACAATTTCCTTGCCATCCATTTCCTCAACAAAAGAAGTGAAATATATTTCTTGAGACTCATACTGATCTATACAATGAAGAAAATTATGTCTTCATCATCATTGAACACCCACCAATTATAAATGTTGTTTGGGATTGCAGGTATTGTTTTGAATTCCACTTTTGTTATCCTCGTTTATGTAATGTCATCCTTATTTAGGGATATGTTCGCTAAGAAATCTGCCATTATGTTCTTAGATCTTTCTATCCACTATTGAGAATGTATCAAAGAGTTCAATAGTGTCCCAAACCACATTTTTGTCTTGTTTTAACCTTAAATTGTTTTTTGATGAATACTTTTCCTTAACTTGTGAGACAATCAATTCAGTGTCTCCATAAACTGCTAGCAACTTGATTTTGTACCTTATGGAAATGTTTAAACCTAACAACAATGCCTCGTATTCGGCTATATTATTGCTACATTCAAATGTTAATAGGAATGGGTACTTGAATTTTTTTCTAGTGGGTGAGATGAATACTATTCTTGCTCCATTCCCTCCTCTGCTACATGCACCATCAAAATACATTTGCCACACACCATTTTCATCAAGTTGAGCCTCCCTATTGATTGGTTTCATGTTTTGTAATTCTGGTTGTAATTTATCAATTCTGAAGTTTCCAAGATCCACATCACAAAAAAAAATCATTTGACTTGGATCAAAATGTTCTATAACATGCTCGGATCTTGGATCCCTATACAACTTGACCTCTCTCCTGTTTACTGGTATTGTTACATATGACAAATCTAATTGAGCATTTCCCCCTATTGCAATAGTCCACTACCTAGATAACAACATGTCATATTAGGGAGGAGTGTCTACAATAGTGATATCAATTATGTAAGTTGCTTCAAGACATGCAACCAACTTTATCTCTACATCCCATATAACTCCAACAACTGGGACAAACCTATTTTCCATTACATAGCATTTTCCAAAAGTATTGTCCACTCACAGGCCCACCTCTTTCATAATAGCCATTGACATGATGTTTAATGCAACTCTTAAGTCAATCATGCAATTCTTCACTTGTCTATTATTGATCAACAATGTAGCATAGAACGAGTCCATCTAAGAGGGATTCTTTGTTAAAGTGTCACCAAGATAAACCTCAGGTGTCTTTTTGTTCTTATGTTCCACATTATTTACTGTTTATGGAAATTTTGGCACCACAACAATGCAAACCGAATATGGCTACTCTGCTTCTCCTGAAAGAGAAAGGAAACACATGGATGCCTTAGCTCCCAAGGTCTTTGTAGTTGGGTCTCAACTGTGCTAATGTTACTTAGTGGTCAATGCAATAGTAATATTCAAGGGGCCTGCTGGTGTGAGCTTCTGGATTGTTCTAAGATCAAGCATGAATTTAAACCTACTCTAACCAGGGGTTTTAAAGAAACATAAAAGGATAGATCAGAGATTTTGAAACAAAAAAGAACAATAGTTCATCCAACCTTAACCAGACTTCTTAACTTCAAGGAATTATAAACTAAAACTACAGAACAAAATAAACTTGTGATTGACACACAGTCTCATTCATTCACAGTGCAGATTTCAATGACAAATTTTAAGTTACCCTTTAAACAAAACATAAACTAACATTTCATTCCTTCAAGACCTCACAAATAAAATGATCAACTTCAGACAAATATCATTCATCAACACAATATGAAGTAGATTAAACTCTGATTGCTTCTACTATCAGTAAAACAGATAAGCAATATTTACAAAACTGGCACAATCACCAGTGTATAGAGAATTTGTGGCTCCAGATTATTTCCAAATACACTAGGAGAACTTGAAAATAAATTACAATCTGTACTGAAACCTTACTGCTAACCAAGAAGACCAAAGAAGCTCTTATTACTAAGAATCAAGATACAACTCTCTCTCTTTCGGTCGACTAACTAACTCTTAATAGTTCTAACCTAGAAGTGCTAACTTTCTTCTAAATCCTTCTAACCTCTTTACACAGAGGCAAGAATGCCTTATATACAGAGTGTGTACCCAAAAGAATGCACTGTCCCCTATATTAGGTTTTACAAAATATCTGCAGACCGTAGGAGAGTCGGCCCTCAGATCTTTCTGAGGGAAATCAAAAAATGCATTTAATGTGAAGCCCTGTTGTCCATGCTGAAAAGTTGTTCTAGGGACGACCTTAGATCTTTTGCAGCTACAGCCTTTACTCTTATGTCTCTGTGTCCATCTTCAAACTCTGTTGGGGGTCATCTTGAATGCTCAAAATATCTCCATTAATATTGATCTACCTCCTTGCCAGTGGTCATTACACCTGTCCCTATGAGTCACAGATCCTTCATCCTTCTTTCGGCCTCCCTCATGTTCTGGACTTCTCTGTACATTGACCATTCTTCTGGAAACGCCACCGTGCCTCCTTGCAGATCTAAACATTTTAACTGAGCCAATCCATCGCCATCTATTCTCAGAAGGGATCCATCTTGCTTGCATTCTTGTTGGTCTTCCCTCAGGGGTGGTCAATTGGTCAATGGCTCATCGTAGCTCTCTCTTATTGGATGATCACATGCCATGCAAGATTCTTTGGCGGTCAAAAGGTGGCCCCATCAACATCATATGTCAGTGAGACACCATCAATGTCTCCCCGATATGATGTCACCATTGTGCAGTTATCAGCATGACACAAGATAGTCGGTGAGATGCTTTGGCGAGTTGAAGAAGTCACATTGAGCTCATAAAGACCATCGACATGACAATCGCTAGTCGGTAGGACATCATAGCGAACCCTAGGATCCGTTGTCGAGCTCATCTTTCATGTCGAGAAGACTATCACTTGTCGTCGTGACCTCATGGTGAAATCCTCTTATTCTCCCCAAACTCACTCTTCTTCTCTGGGCATCGAGCTCCTTTTCTCTTTCGGTAAGACTTCTTAATCAGCCCATGGTCATGGTGATCTCCCCATGGTTATACCGATATTTCTTTTTCATTTGTGAACCTATCGCTATCGGCAAGAATACATGGAAAAGTCCACATTTTATTTTGGAGTCTCCCCGACATCCTCCTTATCTTGCGGGCTAGGGTTCCTCTTGCTTCAGTGTGACTTTCATGAATCGGTGAGACATTATGGTGAACCCACTTCATTTCGTTGAGCTTCATTTCTTTTGGTGGGGCCCCTTTTCTATCAGTAGGACCTAAGCACATCGGCAAGACCTCTTGGTGCATACCTTTCCTTTCCGTGAAGGGACATCCTATTGGCGTGACCTCCCCTTCTTCACCAGGACCTTATGGTGACATCACCACCTTTTTCTGATTCCTTTCTATTTTGGGGAGACCTTTCTGTAGTTATGCCGACATGTTCTCTTTCATTCCACATGTATCGTCGAGACTCCTACACTTTGCTGAAACCTTTGAATGAGTCCCCCTTTGTCATATCGAAGACTAACCCTTTGGTAAGATCCTTTCATTTCGGGTAGACATTCTGACATCCTGCCGAAGTCAAAATGTCTAGGGATTTTTTTTTAATTTCGGGGAGACATTGATGTAGTCATACCGAAATGGATCCTTTTGTTGTATGCACCTCATTGAAACATTCCCTTGTCGGGAAGATGTCCTATAGATACCTCGTGACTCGGTGAAAACTTTACAAGTTTACCCCTTTGTCGCCGTGACATTCTGATTCTCTCACCGAAGACCACCGATAGACTCCCCTTAGTGTTGTGTCGGTGTGACTTTCATGAGTCAGGGAGACATCATAGTGACCCTTTTTTTTCCTCCAAGTCCATTCTATTTCGGTGAAACTTTCCGAAGTCACCCAGACCTTATGACGAGCTTTTGTTTTCCCCCTGAACATATTCCGTTGGCAAGAGTTAGCGACACCAGACTCCTCGGGTGAGCTCCTCTCTGATGTCGGGGAGACTTTAATGTTTCGAGGAGACCTTACCCCAAACTCCCTTCTTATCGATCCTTCTTTGTCTTCGGTAAGACTCCTCCATGTCAGTAAGACATCCCAGCAAAGGCACCTCATTTGCTTAGAGTCTTCCCAACTCCCTTTTTTCTTCTCCGGGCTCCTTTTGCTTTGGTGTGACCTTTGAATTTTGCTAAGACTTTACACCGAGGTCTTATCCTTTGCTGAGTGTTTGAGTTTGAGGAGAGTTTGTTTAGTCAATGAGACATCCCGCCGAACCCTAGATCTTTGGGTGAGCTCATTTTGTCCTTTCGGTGAGACAATATCACATTAGTGAGACCTTTGGCCGAAGCCACTATGTTTTGCTGATGTCATTTTGCTTCGTCGACAAGACCCAATGCACTCGCCAAGACCTCATAGCAAGCCCAAATCACTACGTCAATGCCTCTTTTGTCGCTATGACCTCACCTCTTTGACTAAACATTATGCCGAAGGTTTTATCCTTCGCCGAATGTAACTTCCTTCAACGAGACCCATGCTAATCAGCTAGACCTCATGCTGAAGGAAAAATTATCGCTGACCTTAGATCTTTGGTGGGACCCTTCCAGGTCAGCAAGACTCGTGGCGACATCACTTCCATGTCACCGAGACTCCTCGGGTCGGCAGGGCATCCTACCAAACCCGTTGCATTTTTTTTTAGTCTTCTTGAGTTAGAGCCTTTCGGCGTGACTTCCCTGTTCAGTGAGACACTATTCCGAAGGCATCATCCTTTGGCAATCCTTTGATTTCGGGGAGACCTTTCTGTAGTCATGCCAACATGAGTTCCTTTGTTTGATATGCGTCGCTGTAGCATTCTCTAGTCGGTGAGATGTCCTGCAGACATCTTATGTCTCAACGAGGAACCTTCATAAGTCCACTTTTGTCGCTGTGACAATTTCATTCTCTCCCCGATGGGAAACTTTCACTACCAGTCGGCAAGACCAAGAGACTTCGCCAAGACCTTATGTCGAATGTCGATTGTTTGACTGAGGTGTTCACTTATGAGCTGATTGGTGAGACATGAAGAACTCACCATGACCTTACTCCAAAGACAAGCCTCTTGCTGAAGTGTAGCTCCTAGTCACTGTGACTATATTTCATCGATGAGACATTATGCCAAACCCCCACACTCTCTCTGAAGACACCCCTATCGGCGAGAGTGCACCCATTCGCCGAGACTTCCTTGCGACATTATCTTGCTTTTCTGATATGCGGACCCCTCCCCGTCGGCAAGACTCTGGGCATTTGGTGAGAGAACATACTGAAGAGAAAAACTCCCATCGAAGTATATGCCTGTATGCCCTAGTCGGTGAGACTCCACAAATTTTCCAAGACTTCTTGGTGGGGAGAAAATCTTATGCCAATATATGAATCCCTTGATAGCAGTTGGTGAGACATGGAGAGTTCACCATGACCTCACTCTGGTGATGATTTCTCTTGCCGATAGGAATTCCCCAGTCGCTGAAACAATGAAAACCCTTTGCTGATAAGAATCTACATATGAATTATGATTGTTGTGACCTCTCCGGGGTCTTGCCAACATGTAACAC
>VDFB02128770.1:0-26860 GCA_007258455.2 Sequoia sempervirens
ATTAACTGGATCATAACTGATAGCATGAACTGATAAAGACAAGGAATTGCTAGGAGGAAATCCAATTATGGGCTAAATAATCAGAATTTTTTCTTCAATTTACCCAGGTACTGTCACAAAATACACTAGAGAATACATTGCCCTAGTGAATAAGCATTTAGTACTCGTCTTTGGGGACTTTACCTGATTTGAACCCACAATGAGCAATCACATGTTGGCAACAGTTTGACAACAGAAACCTTAATGATTTGGGTAAATTTAGGAATACTTAATAAATAAATAAAAATATATATTTATTGGATCAGCCACAGAATCTATTGAGTCTGAATTCAAGAATATGGCAATGGAAATAACATTCCACAAAAACTTCTAAATGAGACGAGCTCAAGCAGTAAAAGCATCCATGTTTTCATAAAGAAGCTCCACATTCAAATCCCATGAGACATCATGATGTGTAATAGACCAGTAGGGCATACTCGAATATACTGCACCCAACTTTCTGGGTGGGGTGTACCACCATTGACAAGGCTGGGTGCAAGTTCTGGGTAAATTTGATATAAGATATATCCTTTGGTTGTGGAAACTAAGCTTAAGGCTCCACACCTCCTACCCCATAGAAAAGGAAGAATTTACAAAATCAAGAAAAGAAAAAAAAAATCCAAAACAACCCTTAAGTTAAAACCTTCGATAATATTTCCTTCAATCTAAAAGAAAATGCAAATTAAACTATGCAGGAACAACAGTACTTATCATACAGTCTTCGCTATGTTTATTCTTATCATCAAAACAAAAGCGAATTTTAAAAATATATTAAAACCACCCATACCTTCTGCTCAGAAAATGGGGGAAAAAAGATATTGTTGGGACTATGTCGGTACTGGTTCCAACATTTTATTCTTACAATATAGTTATTAGGTTGTTTGCACTTTCTTTACTTTGCAATTCGATCATTAAAAGGATAATCTATCCATAGGTCTTCAACTTTACCTCTGAGGCACATTATATATTAGAAATTCATATTCACTATATAGATTTCATCCTTGTGGAAAGAAAATCTGGGACATAAAGACACCCGCACCACTCAGTATCTCAAACCTTACCTTCAGGTAGAAAACATGCATCGCAAAACAATTGATCTCAAGTACCCATCTGTTGTACCTTATTGGATATCTATGTAGTTTCTGTTATTACTAAGATGAAATATAGTTTATTAATTATGTGAAGACAAAAAACAATCAGATATTTTGCTTTATCACTCCATCTTTATCCTCATAGAAACCTCAAGTTTCTGTTCTATTACCAAACCTCCAGTAGATGTTCAACGAAAATTTTAATCCATTCCTGCATATTCCCAGATGTCATTTTTCTTTCTGTTGTTTGCTTAATCAATTTTTTACATCTTATTTCTCTAAGTGCCTTATTCATCCAATCAAGAACATCAGTGGTGCATTTTTTTTAATAGTATCTTTGAAACATAATTTCTCCAGGTGCCTTTTTCACAGCACAGATCTAAAGTGCAGGTCCACATTACTACCATCTTCTCTACCACCAACAGTTCTCCAGCTTTAAGTATTTAGGGGACGTTCTATTTGGAATCAGCTGCCTCCTTGGATTGTCCAGCCTGGCCCCCTTAGCCCTGGACTTCGCTGACAAACATTCTCAAACTCTGCATTGGTACTCCTATATTGATCAATTATAAATTATAATATAGTTGAGTCCTCCAACATGTCCCAGAATACTGGTACCTGAGCTTTTTGGTTCCCTGCCTTGGTGGTCTTCATCTGCTTCCACTGGTTTATGGGGTCTTTCCCTCACTCTTCTATTTATGCGTGTACTAGTTTGTGGGTTCATCCTCATTTGTCTATTTCTTTGTTTTTCCTGCATTTCTTGCTCTATTGTATTTGTTTTGAATCTAAGGCCACCTTCTTACCCTAGTTTTTTGCTATTGTACCTCATGTTCATTCCAGTCCCTTTGACCTATTCTTGGTCATTCATGGAAATTAATATAATTTATTCTTTTTTTTTCTTATTGTGACAATGTCCTGAAGATACCAGTACCAATAGCAGTGATTGACTTTCTTATTCACCTGAGGACAGACACATGTCCAATCAATCAAAGTTAGGGGCTAAAAAATCTCCATAGGTTTTTGTTCCTGTTGTCAGACAAAATTACTTAGAGATACACATATTATAATGTTAGGTTGCATACAAACAATCGTTACAGCAGATTGCACATCTTTTCCATGCATCTTTATACTCTATCTAAATGCAGTATTGTTCATTGCAAGTTATTACCGGCTATTTATTTTACTTTAATATTTAGACAAATTCATACTGTAGGTAGACTAAGCACTATTGATACTGCCAGTGTACCTCTCTAAATCATGCTAATGAAGCAAAGCTATAACTACAACTTACTTGAGTGGCATAAGGATGTTCCTTTAGCACATAAAGAATGTATATGGAACCAGCAAAGCAAAGTTACTTTTTTAACTTTCTCCATAACTATTTCATTTGCTACTTGAAGACCAAGTAAAAAACAAAGGAAGAAACTTTTTTGAAAACCTTTCCACAGACTGAAGCCAAATCATTTCATTTCCTGACTTTTTCCCATATAAACATGTTTCTTATAGGTCCAAAAGAAAAGACATGCTCAAATGAACAATAGCTCAGAAGTAAGAGAAAGGCTGCTTACCACAGTAGATGATGAATCCACACTTGACAGGTGACCATATAATGGTGCGTTCGGATTGGCAAATTTTAAAGTTTCTGAGTCTGCAAGAAAGCAAGGGAAATCTAGTCCACCACCAAAAAACATGACCCTAATGTCTGTTCTGATGTTCACAACACGAGCAGATATTGTTCCACTACAGGTTGACCACAAGCACCATCTTCCGATGGACTTTTGACACTGTTTCTTCTTGCATGTCAAGTAGTCAGGATCGGCGAACAAAAATTGGAACTACAAAAGAAACATGAAACAAAGTACAATCAACTTGATTTGCAGAGGAAAAAGTAAAATTTTGCCAATATCTAACAGTTAGCAATGTAGCATAGAATGGATAAAAATATGCTTGAAGCTAAAGCATTCCTGTTAGATCAGGAAAAATGACTAAGGCAAAGATTTTTTCTGCTTTTAATAAGAGGGAAAATACTTAGTTGGCAGCAACGTAGTGCGTACCTTGAGGGGGTATTGACACAAAAGTGGAAGCCTTGCAAGATCACCAGTCTCTACATACATTTTTTTGACACTAGGGCAATCTGTGTCACTGACACACACAAAGGCAATTAGCATAATCGCTAGAGAATTTGCCTTTTTACTTGACCAAGTAATTTTCTATATCATCAAGTTCATACCAAAAATTGAAATAATGCATTGCAATGTAATACACATTTGTGTCACTGAAACAAAAGATGTAACCCAATTGTAGAACTGAATTTCAAGTCCATGACATTTTGTCAAAGTGCTATTTAACTTTCATTATAACCAAGGCAGCAAGGTCTTTCATCTTCTTTAAATATGGCTTCCATACTGAAATTTAATGGATTCTACTCTCCATGATTAAGGGAGGGATAAAAAATCAACAATAATTTCCTTAAATACATATGAAAGATGAAAATAAATACAACACAATAGAGATCCTAAATCACATGAACAATGCATATCTATCAATCAACAAGAAAATGACTCGCTCCAAAATAAAGTAAGAAAGAAAATGCATGGATTTTTCCATCCAAACAAGAATTATGCCGTACAGCAACCGTAGTAAACAATTAGCCTGCTTGAAAATGATAAGAAGCTAACGCATCAGTTTCTATATTGGCATAGTAGGTTAGTGAAATTCAGTTAAGTACCAGCACCACAGCACGCAAATGAAGCTTTTAAAACACTCACTTTGAAGAAAGCAGTTAATGAGGTGAAAACAAATTTGTTCAAATGCAAAAAAAAAAAAGGATTAAAGAAACTCCAATAAAGCTCATGGTTGTAAAATGGTATAAGATAAGACAGAAAAAATAAAATAGTTATATTCAGCCATACCCTGCCTAGCATGCATGCCCAAGAAATTTTTGTAGTCTTCAACTCTGCAGATGGATCAAAATGTAGCTACTAACCTGCCCACTTAGAGCTGCAGATGCCTCTACCATTGATCAGGATTGAAATGCATATGTAACCTGATGCTACCATATCTTCAAGACCTGCACCAACCTACACTCTTCTGCACCATGGTTTTCCTATATCATTGGGCCAAAATGTGACTGCAAACCTGCTTAAATTCTTCATCCATCCATACTACTAGCCAGTAAAGGGGAGGTCATCATGCATCAACTGATTGGCTTATCTGTACGGGGTCATACAATGCCAATGTGAATCAGCTACATCAACATATGCCCAACTAAAATCTGCTGCTAGTTGCCAGCACCCAACCAAAGAAAATATAAATAAAGTCAAATATCAGGGCTTCCCTGCTTCTTCACTTGAGTCAGGGGTCTCAATATGGCCCACATCCATCCTTCTCTGACATTCAACTTCCTCCAGTTTCAATACATGCAAGACCTCTGCCGCTCTCAACTCTTTGTCATTTTGAGAGAATATTCCATGGAGTCAATTCAGACTCATACAAAGAGCACCCAGATTTTTCCCCTGAATTAGTTTCTCCTTTAAAGTTTTCTGTAGCTTCAATATTTTCTCCAAAAGCATAATCACACCCACCTATTAAATTGTTTGACATATTCATGTATTGCAGGAGCTCAAGAGAATAGCCTGCATACTAATCAAATGTGCCACTTTCATCACATTTAGTTTGGCAGTGCACTGTCTAGAATTCTTCATGGCTTGCAAAACATTTGTCACTGATGAGCCTTGCCCTATCTCATAGACAACTGAACATGAAACAAATGGGTGGTACACTTCAACAGCTTGGTGTCCTTGATACTTTTACCAGGGTCATCTTCCAATGCTCCTAAACGTGCTTAACATTTCATTCCAGTACTCTCTTCAATTGAAACCTCATCTTCCAACTGTTGTTTCAACCTCCAAGCATCTAGCAATTCATGGTAGGCTTCGGATGCATCTTCCAAGGAGTAGTAATTGAATATATTTTCATTGTTTCGACATGATCTTTTCAAAAGCTTCACTGCACCTAGCAATCCTAGGGCTACTCCTCAACAGACTTTTCACCAATTGCTTTGAAGGATTTCCCATCATGGTCCATTGGGGAGGCCATGACAATTCATCTAGACCTAGATGCACCACCCTTACAAATAACTAACACGACACAAACCTAGATTGAAGAATAGATAGAGAAGTGAAGAAGCCACCTTGCATAACACAACACATAGTCAATTCTGGATGTCAAACCATATTTCAAGAGCAATTTTTCTATTCACCAGATGGGCTCACTCCCAAATAGAGATTTTTACAACACAGAAAGAAATTCAAAGAAAATGCAGACATTTAAATTTAGAAAACCACAATTAAATTTGAATGGGAGCACTTTTTCTAGTTGAAATCTTCATTCCCTTTGCCCAAACACCTAAGAGAAAAGGGAGAATAGTGCAAATTCCAGACAAAAAGTTTCCTTCTTCACAAAAAGGAAAGGAATTTTGTTTTGCACCCAATCCAATTCTAAACATTGGTTAACTCATCACAAGCATTTCCAAGCAAAATGGTACACCCAAATGTAGGGCAAGACAAAGAAAGAGAAGCTTTGCTTTTTGTGAGAGAAATTGAAATATTCCCCTTAATTTTTTTCTCAAAATTTAACACACAAACCAGCAACAAGTCACTGATTAGCGTTAACTCCAAAAGCAAATCAGCATGGAAGTAACTCTAACCAAGAATGTTCGCCAAGATCCCAATGTGGGCGAGGTGATAGCATATGGTCAGAGAATCATTAGGAGTAAACTGAACTGAAATTACAATTCATCTGCTGATGCAGGCATCCACAAGCAGTGGGGATACTCCACGTATTCAGTGGGTGAGATTATTACATTATTAAAGGCGGCAAGCCAGCCATTTAAATCCTCACTTCCACATATTAACGTGGGGGGAATACAGTCCACACAACCACTTATTTAGTGGGGGGAAACTTACAATTAAGAAAGATTATTTAAACTCAACCACTCAATCGTGGGAGTATGAAATTTAAACTAATTGCAGCAAATAAAATAAATAGCTGTTAGTACTACTAATCAGCTTTAGAATAAACAGCTGCAAATAAGAAAGATATGCTTCCAAATCAATCAATGGTTAGAGTAACACTTCCTCTAACTCTTACAATACAATAATGATATAGAAATGAAGCTCAAACCAGCATTATATCAAAACTAACAAGTCTAATCAGAAATAGAGAATACAGAAAGTTAGACCAGCAAACTATACATCAATGAAATGCACATAACTTTATCAATTTACCTCCAAATTGAGTGAAATCAATTGCAATGAACCTCTAGAGGATAGGCGCCCATGTCATGATGATGAAACAGCTTCAAAAAGCAACCATTAATTTACTTGCACAATTCTCAATGTTCCCAACATGGTACGGCCCTTAGCAAGGGCGATTTTGCAAGAATAAAAATAAATACTTTGAAATAAATTCTGATCTTCTATGGGAAGGGGCGCCCATGTGCTAGGAATGCATATCTTCAATACCCAGAAGCAAATAAAATTCATACTAAAAGCTGTATACAAAAATCACTTTCAGCCATGATAAACCAGCAACATAAAAACTAGAAATATCTCACCAAAACTCCACAATAATGCTCAATATGTACTTCTAGATGAAGCACACTCTCAATCCACCACCTAGGGAACCATAGTTGCAGGCCCGAAGAATGGAGTAAATTTGCTAAGCTTTCCCTTAGCCGGATTCTGGATTCATTCCAGCAGCGTAACTTTGCTCTTCAAAAATATGCATAATCAGCTCTTCAAACAGCAGCAATATATAAACTTCGGTTGGCAAATGAAGCAACAAAACTCTTCAAATTCCAAGAAGTTGAATCACTTCAACTTCCAAAAGGGATGCCACCTTTTTGCCTTTTACTTTTGAAATAATAAAATATCATTCAACTTCCCTTTTAGGCATCCATTTCATATTGCAACAATAAAGCATTTATTAAATAATTAAATGCTCACTTGACCCCTTTATGTCCCCTTCTTTAAAACATCTTGAAGTCATCAAGCCTAGGCGTGGGGTACAACTTCAAGACATGAAAATTGACTAAGTCTAAACTCAGTCCAAGGAGATAACCAAATACAATGCCCAAGGCAACTGATGAATTGCTAAAAATAGCAAACTGACAAATGCCAAACTGAACCAAGTTGATGATGATGCTTCTGCCAAAAATGAACTTACTAAAAATAGTAAATGCCAAAAATAGTAAGTTAACTTCAAAACCATCAGAAAGCCAAACTAAACACTGAACTGCAAAGGATTGAATTGCTGCTAGATAGATACTGCCAAAAGATAGACTTGCTAAAAATAGCAAACTGCTATAAATAGTAAGTCTACACAACATCCTCTGAACGCCAACTGAGCAATATCTGAAAGACGAAACCCTAGTTTTATACTTCAGCTTAGCCTACGGATTTCTGGAAATAGGCTAAATCCAAAAGAAGAGTGTATGGCCAAAATGGGGACATTACAGAAATGAAAACAAGCCTATTGCCACTATTTTCAGTCACCCTTTAAAAAAAATCATGTCCTATCTTTGAAGTGAATCAAACTATGTCTTTTTGTCGCCTTTTCATTCTAGTTTGTAAACCTACGTCGAGCACTGCTCAAGTTTTAAAACCTCTCCCTCACCCGATGGCCTTGAAGTCCAACTCAAAATCTACTTTGTGTCGGTCTTTTTGGAAGTTGCAAGTAAGTGTCAGGTCGCCGAAGGGTTTTCATATCCGCGAAAGTTTACCAAAGGTGGAAAAGAAGAAATGATAAAGGGATTAGCGGAACTTTGGGTAGTTTTGAAACCTTTGTCGGTTCCCGACAAGTTTCCAAAACTTAATTATTCCCGCAACAGATTCTTTAGAAAGTTGAGCATCATTCCTAAGAGCTTCTTTTTGGAGGAGTTCACAAAAGGAGAAACCTAAAAGCATTTTAAGGGTTGATTTGGAGTAGCGGGTGATGAAATCAGTTCCAAAACTAGGGCGAACTCCAAAGATATTTTGAAAACTATGCCAAGAATCCGATATGTGTGCATTTGAGCAGTAATATGTTATTATTCTAGGAATTCATTCGCAGAAGAAAACAATGCTATCAAAAGCAAACTTATTGCAGAAAATGAATAACATTCAAAATGCACAGCTAATGAGATATATTGCAAACATGGAAATGAAAGAGTGCCTTGCAAAAAAAATGAAAATGTGGAGATAAAACCGAGAATTTTTTAGAACATTCACATCACAAAATACAAATTCAAAAGCCAAAAAGAGATATATATATATTATTTGTATTACATCGCAAAAAGGAGGTTTCCAGCACAAGGGGTCTCAGGCATAGAGGGTAAAAATGAGGATCCTAATGCCCTCTATCACTTCTTGCAAACGTTCAATCTGCACAAGCGAAAAGAGATTTTCATTAAACTCGGCGTATTCGGCAAAGGTCTCCATCATATTGCATTCCAATCCAACATAGAGTAGGACAACTACTTGCTTAGCTCATTCGTTCCCTAGCGCAGTAGCGAGATTGCGTCACCCACCAGGCCCACATGCGGATACAAAGACAAACCTCCCAAGGAATCCTCAACACATGGCAAGTATATTGGCCTCACCAGGCGCTCAGTGGCACGGGTTCCCCATTCAAATCTCTCGGAGGTGCGGACGACATTGTAT
The DNA here is from genome assembly GCA_007258455.2 of Sequoia sempervirens. Classification (NCBI taxonomy): domain Eukaryota; kingdom Viridiplantae; phylum Streptophyta; class Pinopsida; order Cupressales; family Cupressaceae; genus Sequoia; species Sequoia sempervirens. The sequence continues at coordinate 8,831 of VDFB02128770.1, forward strand.
ATGAAACGCTCCAGTAGACCAAAGTTGTGCACATGCACCTGGGACAAGAAGTGTTCACCAATTATCTTTCGAATGACCCCCTCCTCCACATCACTGCAAATGAGAAAGACTTCCCTGAGTTGGTCTACAAGAAACCTCCACATAGCGCTACATTCCACACCCTAATGGTGAGGAAATCACTCCTAATCTCAAAGATGGCATCACTTGAAGAACTCAACATATTTGAGATTGTAATTATTATTATTATGCAAAATGAGAAGCGCTTTAGCTAATTTATAGAATGGGAAGGGTAAGTTAGCGAAGTCTGCTTGGAGGAAATTAATGCAAGAAAGAACGCTCAAATTGCCTCAGACTTAATGAGCTTAGCGAAGTCATGTGATGGTAATTCAATAGAGTGGGTTTTGGCATCAAAGAAATCTTCTATATTTAAAGAATTTGCACGGAAACAATCCTAGGTGGCATGTTATTAACTGTCGAAAGTGAGAAGTTGCGGACTGTTTGCACAAGTGTGTTGCCACGAGGCTTGCAAATAGAGAGTGTCGATTCATTCCCTCGTCTTGTCAATCAGAAATTGTGACGCAATCGTAACCTCTCAAAATAGTCATTAATGACTATGTGTCATGACAGGACAAAAATCAGTTGGTCTCTCAGAGGCTGCTTATTCGACCAAATAACGGTTACTATTCTTTTAAGAATCCGTTTTCAAGAAAATCCTGACAGTTATACTTTTAAAACTATAAATATGTTTCATTTGGACATTGCAAGGGTCTGAAATTTTGATCCCCCATGCACTATGATGCACGACAGAGAATCGATCTTAATTGAAGGATCAGTTTTGCAGTTTTGATTATTTGTTGTATATGTTTATTGTCTATAAGCAATGAATTTTGAATGAGAAACTTAATGCTTATGAAAGAGTCTATGAGCTTTGATAGGTGTTATGGATATTCTTTCCCTGTGAGGATGTGTTATTCTTTGGTGTTTTGTTCATATATCTTCAGCGAATGTTGAAATTGTTGTGAGTCGAGTCAGCTTACTATTGATAGTCTGATCTGTGAATCATGATATTGATAGTTTGTCAATTTACTTTTCAGCTTAGTTGTTTTAAACCAATTTTAGTCACATCTATTTCATGGCTATGGATAGGTGTTAGCTTGCCTTTTTTGTTTCTGGTCAAAACTTAAAAGCATACCCTTGATTTCATAAAATTTTAAACTAAAAAATTTTATTAGAAGAGGGAGCTATAATTCAACTAAAATTCAGAGGAAGATCACCAATGCAATGGTGATCTCTCCAACTGTTGATGATCGATTAGTTCTTCTTTTGGGCAGAATGGAGTCAATTTAAATTAATTGTTTAAAGGAAAAATCTATCAACCAATAGATTTTTGGCGACTCTGTTGGGGAAGCGTGTAGAAATTATAAAAGTTGCCTTATCATGACAAAAGATGGTGTTACCACATGAGAATATTTTTCCTTTCTTGTAGCCAGATTTAGATTGGGCTATGGTTGAACAAGAGGACATCATCTCACAATTGAATACTTTTGCATGTAGGTATAGAAGTGTTGTTGAATATGAGATCAAATTTTGTTCTTGAAGAAGAAAAAGAAAGAGCACGACGGCCAGCACGGAGAGTAGTGGAAAGAGCTCTGAGGTTGGAAATTGTTTGGTACCCTCAACCTAACCCCAATTGTGGTTGAAATCCTCCTCTAGTTCAAAATCCGCCAGCAAGGAATTGATTCAAAGTATAAGTTTTTGAAGTAGAAAGGGAATTATCTCTCCCTAAATAGAGGTTGGTGACTCTGATTTATAAAGTTATCTTTGTTTATGCAATCCTCCTTAAATGGCTTTCACTTCATCATTGCCATGGATGACCCATTTTGGACCACTCGCATTACCCAAATTTTCACCTCTTCCTGTGGGATCTAGGGAGCATTTCCCAAAATTCGTTGGGGAAGAATGCAAAATCCTAAGGATCACACCCAGGCTTTTGTCGTTGCTTGTGTTATCTCTGGAGTTATGGAGGAGGATGTGGAGTTCGACTCTTTGTAAAGTCTCTAGTTGGTAAAGCAGCAGATTGGTTCCAGTGGTTAGATGACTGATGTATCACTAATTGGGATATTCTAAGGAGTAAGTTTATTGAAAGATTCAAAATAGTCATTGATACAGCTTCCCTATTAATGTCCCTTTTCAGAATTCGGAAGGGAGAAAGCGAAAGCATAAGGGACTTTGTTGATAGGTTCACTGGAATCTTGAGACAGATTCCTCATCCCAATGTGCCCACTCAACCCAATTTGGTGATTTCCTTCACGTCTGCTCTACACCCTGAGGTACAATTTCATTTAAGACGGAGAAGGGTGGTTGACTTCAAAGTTGCAAAGATTGAAGCCATAAGGATAGAGGATGATTTACTCTTGTTTGGACATTTTGGTCATTCGAGAGTTGAAACATCACCTAGTAGAAGTCTCATTTTTGGGGTGAGTCGCAGAATTTCAAGCGAAGGCAATTCCCCCGCTCATGTAGTTGATCATTCTAGCTTGAATAGGTAGTGTCAAGAAGAAATTTCAAGTACATCCAGAGCTGATGACAAAAGTGAACTGTATGTCAGGCATTATGGACATGAAGATGAAGATTCGGACTGTTCAGAAGATGAGGATGATCCTTCTCCTCATAATGTACCTTTTTCTTCTATCCGGATAGAAAGCGCCGAACAATTGGACTCTAGTTTGTAAACCTACGTCAAGCACTGCTCAAGTTTTCAAATCTCTCCCTCACCTGATGGCCTTGAAGTCCAACTCAAAATCAACTTTGTGTCGGTCATTTTGGAAGTTGTAAGTGTCAGGTTGCCGAAGGGTTTTCATATCCACTAAAGTTTACCAAAGGTGGAAAAGAAGAAACAATAAAGGGATTGGCGGAACTTTGGGTAGTTTTGAAACCTTTGTTGGTTCCCGACAAAGTTTCCAAAACTTAATTATTCCCGCGGCGGATTCTTTAGAAATTTGAGCATCTTTCCTAAGAGCTTCATTTTGGAGCTGTTCACAAAAGGAGAAACCTAAAAGCATTTTGAGGGTTGATTTGGAGTAGCAAGTGATGAACTCAATTCCAAAACTAGGGCAGACTCCAAAGATATTTTGAAAACTATGCCCAAAATCCGATATGTGTGCATTTGAGCAGTAATATGTTATTAATCCAAGAATTCATTCACAGAAGAAAACAACGCTATCAGAAGCAAACTTATTGCAGAAAAAGAATAACATTCAAAATGCACAGCTAATGTGATATATTGCAGACATGGAAATGAAAGAGTGCGTTGCAAAAAAAAATGAAAACGTGGAGATAAAGCCGAGAATTTTTTAGAACATTCACATCACAAAATACTTCTTATGCTTTGATGGGTCTTAGAAGCTGACTGGCAGGGAATGACAAAAGACTACCAAGAAATGACATTCTTTGAGCACCTTCCTCCAAATTATTGAACTGGGTGCAAGGTTGATGTGATTCTTTTATAAAATCAGATCATCTGAAAAACATATTTTCCCTGTTTTCCTCATTTTGGGTTGGGTATTTTCTGCTTCTTTTGGTATACCAACAACATCTTTCACATACTCACATTGCATCTCAGTTCCACCAAAGATAATGTGGGCAGCTCACATGGACTAGATAAGGAGCCTCTAATAGCATTACACATGCTCTTCTTGTATTGAATTTCAATGTTAAAACCTTGTGTTTACTTACCTATTTTCCTTGTTAGTTTGTGAAATTCTGCCAAGATAGTAAATACTAGAAAGTTGAAATGTTGATATCTATTTGGATGATGGATAAAAGGAAAGCATTACAAAAATACAACAAAACACAGCAGTACCAAGTTCTCTTAAACCTCAAAAAATAGCTCACTGATTATAATAGAATAGTAAACTCAATAAGATCCTACTTTATTAAATTATTAATGATAACATTTTATTAGTAAGCAAGTCTGTAAATTCTAGACTATAAACTCTAAATATTTCAACATTTTGCATAATCCTCTTTTAGCAATGAAGTTGAATTCTTTTGTAATGTCTATAATAATAATTTATTTCTTAAAGAGTATTACTAATTTTTTATGTTGTCTCCTTTTTGCTAGATTTCATTCGTATTTTCCTAAAAGAATATGGTTTTTGCAAATAGAAAAACTGGTGGTAAACCAAGGGATCCTTGCTGGAAACATGGAACACCAGGTGCAATGCGAGGAGAGGCCATTTGTATCCATTGCACTAGGTCTATGAATGGTGGCATAAATCGACTCAAATACCACCTTGCACGAATCCCTTGCCAAGATGTTCAACCATGTACAGAAGCTACTAAAGAGGTTGAAAGGGAGGTGAAAGCACTCCTTGCAGCATTTGAGCAAAGGAAGGTAGATAAAAAGAGAACAACAGAGGCAATGATAGCCCCAATCCCAAATTTCAGTTCTACAGGGTCAAAGAGAGATATGGGGGGCTCTTCTTCTATTGGGCCATGGATACGAGGATTAGGAAGTGTGGGCAGCCACAATTCTAGCTTTTTTGTTCCTTGTAATACTCCCGATGCACAACCTTCATTGGAAGGTACTGCATGGAATAGAGAGTTGCAACATGAGGCGAAGTTGGCATGTGCGAGATTTCAGTATTACAATAATATTCCATTCAATGTTGCTTCTAGTCCTTATTGGGAACAGTTGGTCAATGCATTGACCATGGCAGGTAAGGGGTTCAAGGCCCCAAGTCCTCATGAGTTGAGTGGGCCATTATTGTAGAATGAGGTCCAAAACACACGCCAACTAGTGGAGAAACAAAGGAGAATTTGGCAAAAGAAAGGCTGCACCATATTATCTGATGGGTGGACGGATGGCAAAAATAGGACACTGATCAACTTTTTAGTAACTTCAGGGAGAAAGCTAGTATGTTTAAAATCAATTGATGCCTCCAATGAAATAAAAAATGCAAAGACCTTGTGCAACATGTTGGATGAGGTGGTGATGGAAATGGGAGTTCAAAATGTCATTCAAATTGTGATCGACAATGCAGCTGCATATGTGGCAGTTGATAAACTTCTAGAGGCGAGGCATCAGACATTATTTTGGAGCCTTTGTGCTGCCCATTGTCTTGACTTACTCCTTGAGGACATAGAGAAACTAAGTTGGGTGAAGAATGTGGTTGAAGATGAAAGGAATATCACGAAGTACATCTACAACCACACATGGGTCCTAAGTCTCATGAGAGAGCACACTAATGGTAAGGATCTCTTGCGATCAGGAGTCACACGCTTTGCAACTAATTCCCTCACCTTGTAGAGTATTTTAGTTGCATTGCCCAGCCTTAAGCACATGTTTGTGAGTGAAAGATGGTTGGAGAGTCCTTATTGTAGGAAGGCAAGTAGAGGTCGTGAAGACCATTTTTTATGATAGATTTGCCAAATTCGTGGAGGAGATCATCAATGTAAGTTTTCAAATTTCAATCAATGGTTTTTTTTTTTTTTTCTAATATTACAATTTGCTGATTTTGTTAAATTTTGGGGATCAAAACCCCATGGGGTATCTATATGAGGCCATGGATAAGGCCAAAGAGGTAATTCAACATTTGTATGGGTCAAACAAGACCAAATATGAACGCATATGGCACATAATTAATCGAAGGTGGAACCGACAACTCCATCAACATATTCATGTTGCTGCCTACTATTTGAACCCCAAGTTTTATTTCTCTCCTACTTTCAAACCAGATGCAGAGGTTCTTGTTGGCCTCAACACATGTATTGAGAGATTGGTTGATGATGATAACCTTTGAGATCTCATACTTGATGAGCTACAGAGCTATAAGAAGGACGAAGGGGCATTGTTTTCTTCCCATTTTTGCATTCGTAGGAGACACTCTACAGCCAGGTGACAAAGTCATGTATTTAATATTGTTTTACCATTTATTTTAATTTTTAAGTTTATTAAAATCCTAAGTTATAAATGGCAATTGTTATCCTCATAGATTTGTGGTGGGAAGATTGTTGTCCCACAACGCCTAATCTTCAAAAGCTTGCCATTTGCATTTTATCTCAGCCTTGTAGTGCTTCTAGTTGTGAGCACAACTGCAGTGTCTTTGACGCCATGCACATAAAGAAGCACAATAGGTTGACTCAAATGCACTTGAATGACCTTGTCTATGTGCAATACAACCTTTTGTTGCATGAGAAGGTACAAGGGCAAGGTTCACATGAAGCACTTGACCTTGATGACGTTGATCCATACTCAGATTAGATTGTTGAGCCCAATGATGTTGATGTGGAACCATGGTTAAGTGATGACGAGTTCATTGATTTGGAGAGGGAAGCAACTAAATGGGAAGCGTAAGTGGCAACATATGAGGAGGTAGAAAGCTGGGTTGGTTAGCCAACAGAGGCAATTTCCTCACATATACAACTTGATCCTATCACTATGGATGAGGCACCTATTGAGGCACCTAATGAGGCTCCTATTGAGGATATTGCATCTATACCATCTACTTCAACAACACCCACACAGTGGCAACAAAAGCTTTTGAGTTTTAGTCATAGAAGAAACTTATGGTTTATAATTTTCATTGATGCAGAAACTTGAAGTTGATATGTATTCAAAAGTTGAACTTTTTTTTTGGTCTATGATATGTATTAAACTCAAAAAAAAAATTATATTTGATGGAAATTAGTAATATGTTCTATAAATTCAGTATATATGTGTGAAGAATATTTTTAAAAATTATGTATTTTCAAATGTTTGATAAATTTGCCGAGTTATTGCCCTTTTTTGTCTGATTTTTTGCTGAGTCCCGAGCTTTTAAAAATTTTGGGCCTACCGAGTTATTGTCGAGTCCAAGTGTTACAACTATGATTCATGCATTATCAATCAACTCTTTGTGGCGACTTATGGTGTGACATCACTTTGACAAGGGTTTCATGCCTAAGGTAACATTGTCAATTGTCATTTATTTATTACACACATTTAATGTTTACTTTGCCTCTGCCTGACCTAGGGCACATGATTTATACCATCATCATTTGTTGTTTGTGGAGGTGGAAACACCAAAACTGGGATTTGACTGAGGCAAACTCCTATATAGCACAACCTTCTACCTCTCTCCATGTGTGCAAGTCAAATCCAAAACTTTCGTCAACAACAGGTTGGAGAAGAGTAGAGAGCAAACTATGATCTATGGATCTGGCATCTAAACAAGCTAAAACACCCAGACTAGGGTGCCCAAGCACCCTTATCCCTACATTTCAGGATGAAGTTTCTATCACAAGTTCCTCTCTAGTTACAAGACTCGCCTAGACTCGGCTAGTCTTGGCGAGTCCCGAGGCGAGTGAGGCTTGGCGAGTCTTTGGGACTCGGCTGCCGAGTACTCGCCGAGACTCGCCGAGTTTTGTGCCTCAGACTAGGCCATTTTAATTAAATTTTTTAAAAAAATTGCAATCTTTAATTTATTTTTTTAATTAAATGGTGCCATGAAGGTTGTGTGGTTTCAAGGTCTTCATTTGCCAGATGGGCCGACCCCCCCCCACGCGACAGTGAGACAGGCGCTGGGGGCCTCTCCTTCCGGGCGCGAGATCAGCCCCCTCGACGGGCCTTGATCTTATCCATTGCCCCTGTGACTGACGGGACTGATCCTCCCGGGGTGCGCCTCAGATTCTCAGTGGGCCGCCTGATCTCGCCAATCGCCCCCAAACCCCGAAAGGGCACTACCCCTCAATCCTATTGGGGTGTTTCCCCCAAAACCTCATCAAACTATAGGTCTAAGCATGTTATAGGCCAATGATGAATCATGATCATTAAACCTACAAAATACATATCCCCTGTTGTAAATCTTTGCATCTTTTGCAGTCAAAGCCATAATCAAGGATTATCTTGTTCCATACATTAGACAACAAAGCATGCAGTCTTGAAGGCTACAATAAAAATTTAATAATAAATTCCTCACTTGAATATACACACCAATCATTGAGATGCAAGAAAATATCATGGCTACATCATCATCTATGACCTATCTTAGACACTAGCGCATGACTTGTCGTGATGTTGGGATGAGTAATGCAAGCTCTTTTGAGCCATAGACTTATATTTTTAATTTTGATATTTGTTTTGATGCCATGGATTTCATATTCCATGAGTTTTGTATACATTTGACAATATTTATATATCTGAATGTGTTATTTCCTTCAGCGAAAATTTGCGTTTATACTTATGTGATCGATGTATGTTTGTGTATGAGATCATAGTAATTTCTATTTGATGATGTTATTGTGTCTTTAAGGTTTATTTATTAAAGGGTGCGTGAAACAAGTGTTAAATCCTTAAAAATCTCTGAATTTCTTGGGTTTTTCTATTTGCCGAGTCTTTGCCGAGTCTGCGCCGAGTCTGGGCTCCGAGTCCGAGTCCGAGTCAAAAATTGGCTTGCCGAGTCCGAGGCGAGTCCGAGTCTTGTAACTATGTCTACACATTCTAGATCTGTATTTGTTTTTGTAATTTTTCGTTTTCGTCTGTGCGATCAATTGCATTTTCAGATCTAGGGTTTTATGTCAATTAGGTTAATTAAATCACACATCAAATCTGCCCTCTTTGCAACAAAAGAACCAAACCCTAGCATATTGGCTCTCCTTTGAGGTAGTTAGGCCAATCGCCAAACCCTAGTTGGTTTGTGTTCTAATGTTAAGTCCAAAAGGGAAAAGTTAGATCTAAGCTAATTCACTTGTTGGATCTTGGATCTCTTTTTCCATTTAACACCTTCAAGATCTAAGTTCACTTTTTCTTTGTCCTTATGTCCATTCTTCCCCATTTTTAGGTAAACAGGTTTACTCCTAGTATGTTAGAGGTAGTTTCTATTTTTCTTGATTCCATTCCACATAAATTTTTTCTTGAGGACTCTAATTGTAGAGGCTACTTTAGAAGGAAGTGGCAAGACCAACATATTATATACTGACTTGGCCTAAAAGGTTGTTTCTATCAATTGAATTACTCCTACAAGGGATGGCCACATTCCTTTCCATCCTGCCAAATTGCCCATCATTAGATCCCACATAACTTTCCATAGTGATGACGAATTTCTACCTTAAAATAGGTAAACCCCCAATTAAGTGCAAGGAAGCTAGCAGGGTTAATATCCTAAAATTTGTGGATCTTTATTTAAAGAACCTGATGGTGTTGAAGAAAATTATAAATTTTGTTGTGTTAATTAATTGTCCTATGGCTTTCTTATCAAGATATAGGGCTGCTTTTAGTTTGTGGGCTTCTTGGATAGATGCTATCCCAACAAGACAAGGATCATCTACAAACTATATTACTCCCTATAAGCCTCTTGCAAATTGTACTTCTTTGCATTTAACTCTCCCCAAAGCTTCTGACACAATGATGAAAATATAGGGGAGAGATAGGATCCACCTATCACAAAACCCGAGAGAAATTGAAAAGGCCACAAGTTCACTATTAGTTTTTATCAACATAAAGAATTTTGGAGTTGAAATATGTAATATCCTCCAAGTTGTCGGTTTTGGTACGAGATCAAGTATGGGATTGTGGTATGTCTGTACGGAAAAAAATCTTGGGTATGGTACATTTGGGTACGATTGTATTATATTATATATATGCTAAAAATTTTAAAAATATACAAAATTGTAAATACATTTGATAGTATGATACTTCACCATTGATCAATGGTAGTGATAGCGATAAATGTCAATTGATAGTTCAAAATTTCAATATTATGTTATATAATAAATATGTCTAGGATGATTCAAATGAAAATCATTACAATTATAAAATTTAAAATAAATACAATCAAAAATTTGTATAATTGTCTTCGATCTTCATCAAAAGGATCTAGATCAAGTTCATCATTCGGTTCAACATCATTTGAACCACAAGCAAATGGAGTGCCACTCCCACTAGGTACATCAAGTGTAAGATCCTCATCATCATCTATATTGACTCTAGCAAGCTCTACAATAGATGCATCCAATTTGGTACATTCAAGGGCTATATCTCAATGCTTCATTGCACCTTCCTTGTAGTCATCTTGCTTATGTGACAGGAGACACAAGTTGGAATGGATATAAACCAATTCTTTTGCTTTTTTTGCAACCAATTGGTTACGCTTCACTAAGTGGATATTGGAGCATGTACTCCAATTCTGTTCAACTGAAGAACTTGCAACTTGTTGAAATTGGAGAGAAAAACAACACATCTTAAAAATAAAAAATGCAAAAGAAATTAAAGAATGGTAAGTACTAAAGTCTACAAAGTTAAAAAATAAAAAGTAAAAAATGCTTACTTGTGATAGAATCTTGATTGCAAGAGGTTAGAAAAACAAACAATCTTGCTTGTGGAGGTACCACCATGTGCGAGAATCTTCCTTGTATTGGTCTTGAAGAGCACAAACACTATGATCTTGTCCTAAGATGAACCTACCAAACTCTTTCCTAAAATTATCCACCGCTTCTAGATCTGAGAAGATTCTTCAAAATGCCAACTTGTACCCATTGGCAACTTCGCTATATCTCTATATGGTGCAGTTCTCCCTAGCAAATAAAGTATCTCTATGCGATAGTATTTGGGGGATAATGCATATGCAAGGAGATGCAATGGTGTGTTCATCTTGTTCCAACGATGACAAATGATTTTTTCCACACTTCGAAAAAATGTTTCTTTGGAATCATTCTATTTTTGTGCTATTAAGACCTTTATTTTTTCTATCATGGAGTCAATGCCATCATAGATTTCTCACAAACATGGTCGATCTGTATCGGAAAACCTGATCATACACATGATATGCTCAATGAAACTCAAGACATAGTCCACACAAGCCCACCAATCGTCATCTAAGATCAATGACTTAACCTTCTAGGCCCTCTCTAAATTTGATTGCTTCCAAATACTCCATTGGTGGCTAATGACCATGGCACACAATGCCTCCCGCACCTTCACAAGTTGTCTCAAAACAATCGTGTCTAATGTGAATCGGGTCTCAACAACTTAATGTTGTGTACAAAATAAGTTAATAACACTTTAAAATATAAGTAAACATGGCATAAATTAAATTTACAAATAAATTTAATAATTAAATCAAGTTTACCTTCAACAATTCCAAATTCAACAAAGTCCTAAAAATGCCTTGTGACATATGATGATTTGTCACAAACATTTGGATATCTTGACCCTCGGTGTATATAGCTTTCACCCACTATATTTGAGTGCCAATTGCTTGCATCGCCAAGTTAAGGGAGTGTATGGTACATGGTGTCCAAAATGTGCATAACTTTCCTCAACCATAGCACCTGCAACCTTGCAATTTTTGCATTATTCGTAATGACTTGGACAACATTTTCAAGACCTACCATCTCTATGGACTCAATGAGGATTTTAGAAATGAATTTTCCATCATTGATTTGCCCCTCACAATCAACCACCTTCAAAAACATTACCCCTTTGGGGATCACTACAATAATATTTATTAAAGGTTAGTTTTTGCAATCTTTTCATCCATTAGAAATAATACACTCCCATTTCAATCCAAGAATCACTAATTGGTTTGAGTGATGTCTCTACAAAAAGGAATTTTTTTTCCAATAAGGTGGTACACACCTTTTCATACCCAGGACCTGTGAAACCAAAAGGTGCATTATTAATTCCCATCACCATTTCTCGCCAACATGGTGACCTCGCCAAGTTGAAAGGAAGACCATTGGCATAAATGCAATGTGCAATTTTTTCCTCTGCAATGACTCTTGTTTCATTTTGAAATGCCTTATCCAATGGGTCTCTTTTGTGGGAAGAAAGAGAGGGATCGTATTCTTGGATAGAGGGCATCTCCAAGAAAGAACGTTGGGAGGCCATTCCTAAATCTATAGGTGTCCTCATTGATGTTTTCCTTGCTAAAAGATGAGATTTTAGTTTTGCTCTCACTCACAACATCAACTTCTTCATGTTCTTTAATGAATGGCATAATTTTTTCTTTTGGCAACCCTTTCTTATTTTTCCCTTCACATATTCTAATCCCACACCCACCTATAGCACATAAGTAAGCTTTCACTTGACTATATGAGCTCTTAAATTCAACTCCACACTCATTACAATTCCAAATAAAAGCCCCACCTCTTGGAAGTTGATCAAGCATCATAACATATTTCCATACAAGAGATGATTGATCATACTTTTGTTTTAATATCCACTAAACTTGAAGTAGTGGCCATTCCAAGTAGATTGCAATTTGCTGTTATAAGAAATCATAAAATTTTAAATTAAAAAATAAATAAATACATGCAACCCTACAATATGTATAAACTAATAAAAAACAACACCAAAAAACATTATAAAAAATCTTGGAATTTGTTTCTTTTTCCAAAAAAAAATTGCTTTTTTTTTAAACTTGAAAAATTCATCAAAACTTGAAAAAATTCATCAAAAATTTGAAAAAATTTGTTAAAAAACTAAAAGAATCAGTTAAAACACTTATCTTAGATGACTAGATCTCCTTTGTGCAAGTTATATTCACCCATTTGACACTTTGCGATCAATCTCCTTCAGAAAAAACAGCTACCTTCCAAAATGCAAAAATGGCTTGGCAAGGGTGTGTTTGAGAGTAATGATGTTGTGTTTAGAATGTGAGGGGCGAGTTATAGGTTTAGGCAACTTTTTAGGGTTTTTTGGTGTTTTTTTTTAAACCATGTCCTTTCATGGTTTGGCCATTGAGAGTGGCCAGGGAGCGTCTCAGCCATTCCCATTCCCAAGATGGCTCAGCATGGGTCTAGGTCCCAAAATCAAAGAACCCGGCAACTTAGAATATCCTGAATGAAATATTATCTTCTCCTGAATTAATTTAAATTCAACTCAATAAATTTCATTATTTCACCAATTAATTTCACAAATCAGAAATGAAATCAAAATCAGATTCAATCCAATTATTAGTAATGGCAGCAAGCCACACAACCTTATAATCAATCCTTGAATAATCAACTCGTATTTGCAAATAATGAAGTATTTCTTTACCAATCAGACCAATGAACTCTAATATTTCTTGAAGCTAGTTTAAGGGGTATTTTAATTTCAAATGCAATTAATCAAATTTGCACAATAGTGATTTCCATGTGAAATCACTCTAAGGAATTGTGGGTTTCCATCCTCCAATTCCAAACCTAGAGGTTTTTTGTCCTCAAGTTAATTGAACTGAAGTTCCATGCTCCATAAGGAGTAAAATCAAATAATAAAAATGTTTCTCAATATATGTCTCCTCCTTGCTTGGCCTCTCTTAAATAGCATTTTCCCTCCAAGAGTCATAACTCTTCAAATGTCCCTTGATAAACTTTATTATAATGTCTTTTTATACTATTAATTAACACTAATATAATTGTTGGCTATGCCCCCCTACATGGTGTATCATTGTGTTTTGCCTTGCATCCAAATTTGGAGTTTTTTCTGGTTATATTACTTATTGATTTGTTTGCATTTGCACTTATGATGTGTTGTCCACATTCGGCTTCATGAAAATGTTTCATTGGAGAAGATGAATGTGATCTATACCCGAAAAGAGAACATGAGCATGATGGCAATCGTGATGGTGATCGTGAATTAGACTAATGACTACGGGTGTACGAACTAGACAGAGACTTCAAGACTGATCTTGATCGTGAATGTGAATAAACATATGGGCTTCGAGGATGATTTTCACTATAGCTCTGTCCATAACCATAATTGTTGCTTCAACTTTAGTTACGACTATAATTGGGGCTTCAACTTTGGCTATAACTACAACCACAATATCCTCCCCTATAATGATCATAACTTGGACTTCAGCTATAACTAACATTGATACCCTCTGTCTTCTCTAACCCTTATGAATGAATAAGCGAAAGGATTATAGAACTCAGATTCATCAAGATTCTTTATCACATGATTCATATCCTCATAAGTTGTATAGTCCACAACTCCAACACTTCCTTTGCAATATACTTTAATTCATATGTTGTTGGGAAGATCGAACATGCAAAACCTTAGTGCAAAATTAAGATGTTGGCATGAAGAACAATCCCAATCACCCAACTCAGAATTCATTTTTCCAAACTTAACTTGCCGGGTCTTGTGTGTCTAGAACAACCAGATTCACCAATTTATAGTTGTTTGTAATGTTCCCTATCCTGTTTTCCCTAGAATTCACCTATTGATCACAAATTGCAACAAATTAGGGTTAGGGTTTTCGCCTTATTAAATAAACATCTCTTTAACGATGTAATCTTGGATTGAATCTTGCATTCACCACATGAACAACATTCGCAAATATGTATGTATGCTGGTTAGGGTTAGACAATTGCATCACATTCATAGATTATCAATAATGCAACAGATTTGGAAGTTGGGAGAAGGGACATGATGGGTCCGCCCGAAGCCATACGCCAAGCATAAGAGGGTGTATACCACAGCCCTCTCCCTTGGCGACTTGTACCTGCTTTCCCCATCAATGTCTCAACCCCTGAAGACACTTGCCACCTTGTGAGATTGGGCGGAGGTCACAAGTGGGCTTTCTTCGCTTCTACCACTTCACCTTAGGCCCTTCCCTCATGAGGAGTCGAGCGGAGGTTGTAAGCGGGCTTCTGGCCCCTACCACTGCACCTCGGGCCCTTCCCACAGGGTGGGTTTCAGACAGTTAACATAATTCTGTTTCAACATAGAAATCCTACTTTATTATCTTATAAATAATATGCATACATAGGTAAATGATTGTGTGCAGCAATACATTTAATATTCCTTTCTTATGCAAGACTATACTTGTAGAGGCAATACAATAAAGGGCAGAAATACACTTGAATATAGGATATATCTGATATACTCCTGTTTATATATATATATATATATATCCAATAATAGTAATCTGTTGTGATACACGGGTCCAATTCTCTTTCTGATCTGTATGTCTCTTCTCTTTGATCAATGATGTATCCTCCTAAGGTTCGATCTGCCCTTCATATTCAGAGGATATTGTTAGTGTAAATCAATCACATAAGAATCTATTATCCGAAATTATACTAAAACATCACAATTACTTATAAGGTTCAATAATTGCTGCAAGCATCATTATTGCATAATTGTATAAGATATACATATATATAGATATATGACTAGTCTTCATTCATTTCAATACTCCATATGAACATGTATGGGTTATAAACTTATATATATATATAAACCTACTGCTAGTGTATTTAAACTAAATGCAGATGTATCCCTGCATATCATTCCTTGAATGCAGATCTGATTTATCTCTTCAAATACAACAGACTTTCTTCATTCCCAAGTCTTTGTTTGTTGATCCTTTATCTCCATTTATTTCCTTGCTTATTCTGAGTGCAGATTATTATTGTTGCCTGATCTCTTCTTTTCTCTACTCCCAATCGATCCTGATCTGTTTTGGACTTATCTTCTTTTATAATCTGATTTGCCAACAGTCATAACCTGATTGCATCGATTCTTCTTTAAGGGACATGCCCTTTTATAACTATCACATCTCTTTGTGTCATGACTGCTCCTTCCTTAATCGTGGCTTGCTGCTTATGAATTTAGAATCGATGCCTTAATGATAATAGTTAGGAACCAATGCAAGTAGCATGCTTGGTGATTATTATAATTTATTTATTTAATTAAGGCATAATCATGTTTAGTAGTTTCTTGTGAATAGTTTAATTATTATAATAATTACAATTAGTAATATTAATTGTTCTATTTTGTATTATAATAATTGTATTATAATTATAATATTATATTATAATAATCTTTAAATTGCGATTATTTATATTTATATCTTGGATATTTATTTTATTTAGTTATTTGTATTTTAATACTTCATATTTTAGTGTTCAAATTTTGGGGCCATGACATTGTTGGCAGTGACATCGACGTCGTTGATTCATTTCCTGGAAACCAAATTCCCTCTTCCCAGCTAAATTCCTTTTTCCTTTCTCAACTTGCATTAAGGAATAGAATTTATGCCAAACTTAAATCGATTCCCCTTGGCTCCTCCCTCTATTTACCCCTCAATTGAAGTAAAATAATTTTGAAGTCCATTCAAATAGATATGTTGAATCTCAACATGGCTTCATTTCAAAAAGGGGAAACTACAAAATAAGACATTTATCCACTTCCTACATTCTAAACCAAAGCCAAACTTTTCCAAAATGACATCCAAGAAAGTTTAATTTATTTTCTCATAAGCCTTATTCATGTCCAAATTTACTAGCATGAACCCCTCCTCCTACTATTTGGTTGAGTTGATCATCTCATGGGCGATTATGATGTCATTCATGATTTGTTTCCCCTTTATGAACACATCACGTTCCTTGGAGATCATCTTTGGGGGAATTACTTTTAGACCATTGGCCATCACCATTAAGATTATCTTGTAAATCATATAGCATGGTGATATAAGGAAGCAAACATCAAAGAACTCAACATTCTCTATCTTTGAGATCAAAGCAATGAAGGTATTATTCGATTGTTTCAAAATTGTCTTACTAAGGTCGGATTCTTGGACTGCCTCCACAAAATTTTGCCAAACATTTCCTAATATTCCTGAAAAGAGCTTGCTGGGAAGTTGTCATGCCCAAGTGATTTGTCACACTGAAAGGAGTAGACTGCAAAGTACACCTCTTCTTCACTGACTTGGTCAATGAGAACTTTGTTATCTTCCTCTAAGATGATGCTTGGGGATGAATTAAAGTATTTCCTGTGTTGCTACAGCCCTGGCTATTTGATCTATGGTAAGCAGGGAATCGATGTAATCCACAAGTGCTGCTCTTATTCTCTTATTTCAGCCTCCCACAATGTTATTATCTCACAATTTGTTGTGGCCCCTTCTAATGATGGCAGACAGATGGATGAGACTATCATTCATATCTCCTCCATTTGGCCACTTTATTCTTGATTTTAGCTTACAATATATTCCCTCCTGAAGGAAAGTTGTGTTTGGTCCTTCATTCAGCTTTTCTTCCCTTTGTAAGCTCCTTATTTAGGCCATGGTTCTAGATTATGACCTCCATTCCCTCAGTTTGAGACTGGATTTGACTTTTTATGTGCATAATATATATAAATTTTCACTTGTTTTACTACTCCTCTAGTTTTACTTTAATTATTTTCATCGTGTGGTGACTATGGACATTTTTGATCTGGTGATCCTTGTGTTCCACCATTCTTGAATTTCATCCCTTGGAGATTTCCCCTTTAGCCACATCAGTTCAAATTTAAAAGGACAGTTTTTTGGTCTTTCTTCAGACTTAATAGAGAGGGTAACAGGCCAATGATCAGATCTAGCTTTTAACAGGATGTCAGACTTGGTGAAGGTATCATTCTGGATACATTCACCACTGATCAGAAACTCGTCTAAGTGTTCTACCAGAATTGAAGAACCCAGCCTTCCATTTGACCATGTATACAACCCTAATTCCAGCCTTACATCCGCTTGGCCCTGATTATTGATAAGCCAATCAAAATTTTGAGTAGATTGGATTAATTAGGACTCCTTGCATGCTTTAGATAGATCATAGAGCTATTAAAATCACCTCCCATCAGTCATTTCACTCAGGTATATGTGTTTGAAGGCACAAATGGATTGTCAGTATAGTGCCCTACCTTGTCATGTTAAAACATAGACATAAGTTAAAATAAAGCTTCTACTACTCTCAAGTTCATCAAACTTGACTAATTCCTAATTTGGGCTTTCATCAAGTTGGAAGACAGAGCATGATCTTGGGTTCCAAATAATCACAATTTCTCTAGAGTTTAGAGACTCTATTTGAGTCAAAAGCCACAAAAACACTATTTCACCAAATTGCTCGTTACCTTGCTAAAAGAAGCTTGTTTGAAAAATGTTTCCTGCATAATTATGACGTTTGGTTTTATTTCATCTATTAGCTGCTTTGGCAGACTATTCTTGTAAGAGGCACTAAATCCCCTCATATTTCAACATAGGATAATCATGAGGAAGAACTTTGCCTGCTACTGTGGGTGAAGGA
>VDFB02128773.1:0-22377 GCA_007258455.2 Sequoia sempervirens
TCAGGTACTCATTTACAAATGCAAAGATGAGGTAGAGAAGGAAAACCAAGTGGGATAAAACCCCCCTACAATGAGATGACTGTTCCAAAGAAGCACTAGAACAACACTGTGGAGTAACACTGGAACCGCAATCTAATAAGCACGGAAAGATACTTCTATCTACAACTGAAACCAAAAATGGAATCATGATAATGTGACAGTAGACTCGATGCCATGGAACACTTGAAAACTCACAAACTGGAACAACCCTAGAATCTGTGAAGCAACAATAGATGAGATGATGACATAATTTGGAAGCTGTGTATCTCAATGCCGATGCCAAATTGTGACTGAAAGTCTTCCATGGTAAGGAGTACCAAAAAATAGACTATGGAACATTAGCCATAAAAACATGTCCCTCAAACTAAGAAAAATCTAAACCAATGAGGATCAAGAAACATAACGTCTCAATCTAAAGTGTAAACCGATGAATCTGATATGTGTCAAGCAATAGCGAGATATGGCCAAAAGAAACTAGGAAACCAATTAACCCATGTGAGCTTCCAACAAATCAAAATGGATATGGAGATCAAAGTGCATGCACACTCTAATCAGATTATTATCCAAGAAACCCCCCTAATGGAACTTTATCTCTGTTCATTTATTACAATAACCCAACGATTGTAAAAGGAGAGAATGCTAAAGCATGCATAAACAAAAAATAAGATGATGTGATACTGAAATGAAGTACAAATATTGAGGTTTCACTTTTCCAACTGCCAAAACATCCAAGTAATCTCCACAACACCCATCCAAATAAATTTGGAATAATGATAAACTTGGGACAAATACAGAAAAAAGTGCATGGATAGCAAGATATAGCTCCTCAATACCTTCCAATGCCTCAAAGAAGACAAAAATCAGAGATCATGGCAAAAAGTTATGAGCTCAGAAGCCCAAAATGAACATCTGACTTCAAACAAAAAAAAGCAGCTAAATAGAAAAATACTATAAAATAAACTATACCACAAGATAGTGCTCAGAACCAGCTTTCCGACGATATTTCATTTTTGAAAATCTGAGTTCGGACGCAAAATTTATGCCCAAAATACCAAAAACTACTCCAAAAGGGTTTGGAGTTAAGCCTAGCAGCTAGGCTAACCTCTAGCAGTAACCGCTAGCATTAACTCCAAACCCTTTTGGAGCAGGTTTTGGTATTTTGGGAATAAATTTTGCATCCGAACTCGGATTTTTGAAAATGAAATATCGTCAGAAAGCTGGTTTCGAGCACTATCATGTGCTACAATTTATTTTATAGTATTTTGTTTACTAAAACTTACCACAATGGGATGACTACTACAAGAGCATTGGAAGGAATTGAATTAACAACTGGAACCCTTGTCCGACAAGCGAGGAAAGAATGCATGCAAGCTAAAACCAAAGCGAGTCCTTGATAATTTGACCGCGGGCGATGCCATAGGAACACTTGAAAACTCACAAAGAAATTTGGAACAACCACGGGGAATTTATTGAGCAATGGTAGATGAGGATGATGGCTATAATCTGGAAGCCATGTATGCAATCTTAGATGCCAAACTGTATTGTCTAAAACTTCTTCAAAAGCGGTTTGATTTCGATTTGGTAGGTTTTCAAAGGTGATCCTTTCTTGTCAATATGATTCCGATTAACAAACATGCTCTTTCCTTGCCTGATAGGTTATTGCTCCACGATGCTAACTACCGCGTCACCTCTGAAGTGTCAGGTTTCCTTCTCACTTGCCTCATCTTTGCATTTATGTAAAATGACTACGATCAAGCCTTTGTTGCGGAACTCCTTATTTGCATAATGATTTTGCTTCTCCCTCAAAGAGATTTACTGCATTTTAGCAGAGTGTTGGTGTAGTGTATTTAATTTTACTTGCATAGCTTTACTTAGGTAATTATTTGACTCACAGGTTAATTAATTCTCATTAACATCTTTTTGAGAATATCTTGTTGCTCAAGATAAGATAGGGTTTTGGCGGAATATTTGCTTTTAAAGCAAATGTATTATCTTGTAATTAAAATTCGAATTATAATGAGCTATTTTTTTTTGCAATAAGCTCTACTTTCTATTTTCTCTTATGGAAGGTCTTTTTTTCGGTTTTACAAATCCCGAGGCTGTTAAGGGCAATCTTTATCTTGAGCAACAAGATGAAGCTCAAAAGATAAGATGAGAATTTAAATTAACCCTAGAATAAATAATACCTAAGTAATGGGATTATGTTGGTTGTAATTAAATATTAATTACACCAACAAAAAGGATCCACTGATGATTGGAGAAGCCAAAAAAAAAGAATGGGTGATTTTGGAATCCAAATCTAGATGATGTGTGCCTCTAAAAATTGCTCACACATCCACTTGTCGGAAAGCGATGGTGTTGATCCAATAAACTATGAAGATTGATAGAGAACAAGTTGCAAAGGTGATGAAGATGGTGGGCCAACAACAATGATGTGGTTGTTAATAAAGAGGAAAGGAGAAAATCCAGGTGGAAATCCTCCTAACAATTTATTCAAACTAAAGAAGAAAGGTGCAACTATTGAAGAACTACAAAGATGCCCTTTGGTTGGGATGATGCCATTATTTATCCAATGCTCAATATTGTCCTGCTAGAAAGAAACTTTGGAAGCACATGAGGATGCGACTTTGGAAGCTCATGTAGTCAAGAACCCTACCAAAAAGAAACTTTGGAAGCACACGAAGATGTGACTCTGGAAGCTCATGTAGACATGAATTTAGAATAGCAGAACACTTTTGGCCATTGATTAGAGGAGTAGTGTAAAAATCAGCGGTTAATTAGCAACTTTTAACATTCTAAATTTTTTTATTTAGAAGAAAAATGAAAGAAACCTATACTTGATGCTTTGAGTATAAACCCCCATATGCAACTTTATATAAATTCATTTTTTTCAAACCTCTAAATTTTCCTAGATCTTTATCATGTGGTGCTCGCAAAGCATATACAATTTTTAAAGAATCAATAAGGAAGAAAGAAAGGAGCATGAAAAAAAATTAGGGAAAGATACATGCATTCATATAGAAATAAAGGTTTATATTTACCTCCATTATGGTGAAAATATTCATATAAATCTACCTTTGGAGGAGCGCTATATTGAAAGAGTGGGTTGCACCATATCACCTATTGTTGTATTAACATAAAATATAATAGATCTAAGAAGATAATTTGTTCAAGCACATAAAATAAAATAAGATCAAATCAAATTCATGAGATAAAACCACAAAAATAGCAGAATATGGATTGGCATCTTCATAAATTATGTGAGCTAAGAAGATTTCATGTGGCCCTACGAGCAACTAAATTGCACCCAATGGTTGAGCACAGTCTGCCAAGAACAAGCAGTGTCTGATCTTCACACAAGGAATGGTGTTTGCCTATGCACCTGAGTGTTTCCTTCCACCTCCATAGGATTCTTCCTTTGTTTGTAGATTTCTTCAACCTCTACAAGATTCTTTTCTATTTTCTTTTCCAAAGAGAAATTGCCCACAGATTGTGAGAGAATGTGACACCTTCAAGGAATAAGATTCAGCCTACAGAAATACTTAACACCAAAATCAAACACTACCTCCCACAAGATCTAAATGCCTCAATTTTCAATCAATCAAAATGGGTCAATTTGCAATGATCAAATATTGCATCCCAGGTCAAAATCATGCCCTCCAAGTGCTAAGTATCTTCCTCAATAGAGACAAATACTCCCATAGCTTCATGACTCATGCAAAATATTGAGCCTCCAAATTGTTGATTACCATAATGGGCATAGTTGCACCTGCAAAAAAAAGATTCATGCCCTCCTCATAATTGCAATAGATGCCTACCAAGGGAAATCAACCTCAAAGATGCAGTCGTTCCATGAGAAGACAAATATGGTGTTGCATAGTGATTTTTGAGAAACAATTTGGTTGATACCACATGATTTCTTGTTGTGAATGGATGTGGAAATTAACACCCAATAGTGCTTCTGATACAAAAAGATTCCTCAAAAATGCTAAAAAGAATCTTTAGATCTAGAGCTCTGGTACCATGAAAGAATCCATGATTGAGATCTCACAATCCCTGGATGATATTTTGAAGAGAAACTTGTCACACACAAATGAGAAATTACACAGCAAAAAGGGATGAAATAGTAATGATTATTGATTATTGCATGAATACAATTAAGGATTGAATATCCTTATGTAGACTCAAGAAAACTGAACATGTGGCCTTGAATGATGTAGTTTTGAATAAGAAATAGGTGAGAAAACAAAATGCATGAATTAGTTAAGTAACTTTAACTTGTGTGCAACATAAAGACTAAAGCACATGACTAATAGAAATGCATAATTAGCACAATAACACTCCCAATCAAAACTAGATGACCTTCTCCTAAGTTTTCATTAAGAACTGGAGTAAATATTAATTAATTTACTCCAACATTAAGTAATTATTTCAATTATTTAATTTATCTAAATTATCTTTTCTCTAAATAAAGGAAATTGTTCATTTTATTTATTTAGTTCATTTTCCATATTCAATAATAATTACTTATTTTAATTAATTATCTTATCATGCAAAATGAAAAATCATCTTTTATCTCAATATTTCTTCCATTTTTGCATATCAAATATCTGATAGCAAAGAAAAGTGAAGAACTATGGAAGTAATATCATGTCAACATGGTAAAGGCAATGCTTGATTTATTTCGATTTTATCATTGTTGTGTATTCCATAGGTATGTTTGGATTGTATTTGGGCTTTATTTCTAGATAGTTGTAGTTTTTATTGATGATTTCATGAACTTTGTTCCTATTTTCCAATCTTAAAGTACCATTACACCTACCACTACACATTGCATTAACCTTGCACTCATCCACCAAAAAGAATTTCTTGAAACCAATAAAATACTTGTCTTTGTACATATTTTAAAATGATGAATCTATACTTGAATTCATGGGAATCCATGATAATATTTCAATTGATTTACCAAAATAAATATTTTGGCAAAGCTGGACAATTGCACCCGCATGCTCAGCACATAAGGAAAAATTAATAATATTTTATTCCCCGCATATGATGTCCCAAAATTAGAGTTTGTTTGTGAACTTATTAACCAGCAAAATTTTTTTGGTACAATGATATATAAAATTAAGCACATAATCAAATAGTACACCTAAACCTATCTAATAAGAATTTATAAATAATATCCATCACTTATCTCATTTCATAATCCCTAGTGAAAAATTATACGAAAGAAGTTTTTATGGTAGTCTACTTAGATACCTTAATTAAAATGAGGTTTATATTGCATTAAATAACATAATTAATTTTATGGTTCATATAATGGTGATAGTATGTTAGCCAGAAAAATCTCTAGATCATGGGTACATGAGTTATAATTTTTGGATGAATGACACCTTTGTAGAAATGTAAATATTCCCCTAGATATTTTCCTAGAATACCCTTATCCTAACTAAGGAAACATATCACCTAGTAAAGTCCCCTTAACCTTATATAGTCCTTATAATTAGATAATATTATCACTAATTAAATCCCCTTTTCCATATCACACAAATAAATAATTTGTTATTATTTACACCCATTTCCCACCTCAAACATGGATAACATAATTAAATATTATTATTTACTAATAGATATATTCTCTCCACCAATTCCAACAATAAAGGAAACCTTACAACACTTTTCATGATTATTATCCTCTTAGTAACTCTAAATGGTAATTTTCCATGATTACTTAATTGGTCTTCTCCACCTATCTATGTTGACTCCACAACTATTTCAATCAACTTCTAGTCTTAAATCAAGTCCAGGCCCCTCATCTAATTTTTTAGAAAACATATGAATACCCATTCACTCATCATTTTAAAATAAAATATATCAATTCCTTTATATAAGTTTACATTGTTAAATTTCATTATCAAATGACAAAGTATTATGCCACTGAGTTGCATCCATATTCTTCAATGAGCAAGTCACTACAACACACTCAATATTGAGGTTTAAATGAAGTTACTAGTTAGGAATTGTTCTTTATTAAGTTGGTTCTATTTTTAATTTTGTATGTTTGAACCCTTATCTTATAGTTGATAAGACTCATTAATAAGTGGGATGGATTCAATATCTTACTTTTAATTGATTATTTTACTTAAAATTTAAACTACAATTATTTTTCTTACACTCCAATAATATCTAAATATATCAACAATAAAAAAAAATACTTTTTTTTTTTGCCATTCCGAAAATATATACAAGAAGCTACAACTTTTTTCTATATATATGCAATATATTTAAAATTTTTAAATTTCAAACATTAAACTTTTATTCTAAGGCATTATGACTTTCGATATACCTTCCTTCTTAATAAAAAAGAGAGACGATTCTCTTGGCTTGATTCCTTTTGTGGACATGCCTTATTTTGAAATATATCCTTAGAAAGTCTTATTTGCTCTACATTAACAATGTTTGAAATCCATCAACTTTTTTCCTTTTGATAAATGTTTATATGGAATTATTTCATTGTCTCCATTCGGTACGCTTTTCAAGCTATGTGGATGAAACAGAGACCCACCTGTCTTCTTGTTCCTCTCAATTATTTTAAAGCAATGAGGCAACGCCTTTTTCTTTATTAAGAATGAGAATTATTAACAAGATGTATTTCTTTTTCTTTCTATTTTAATACGACCAAGGGGCGCTTTACTACATGTACAGCAAGAAGTGGCAAGCGAACGCTATCTATCGACTACTTTTAGTTTGTAATTGATTTTCCTCATTACTCCAGAAATGTTGTGGCCTTATTCAGAGGATTTTGTAGTGGAGATAGTTAACAAAGCAAAAAAGGCAGAGGAAGCGAGGGATCGGAAAGAGGCATGCATTCTTACAGTACCGATAGCCATTATGGGCGAAAGCGCCAATTTCTACAATCCCACTATGGTATCAATTGGCCCTTATCATAATTTCTCTTCCTTGTATCATGACCAGAGGGCAGAGGAGTCACTCACAGAGAAAGAAAAGGAGCGGCGGAAGCAGCTTCAGGGAATGGAATCTGACAAGTTGTTAGCTACGAGAAGATTTTGGAAGCTTTCCGATGAACGCCTGCACAGGGTAAAGCTTCAGGCTATTACAGAGGTATGTGATCGGAAGAACGTGACTGATAAATATGACAAAGATTTATCTACTATCCCAAAAAAGAAATTTGCTCAGATGTGCTTTGTAGACGTGGCGTTCCTGCTGGAGTTTCTCAACACCTTCATGATGGGTTTCAATCGACAAGAGGACAGTAGCGGCGGCACCGTCATCGTTCCCCCAACTTACAGTGGATGGGATGATGCCTCTGCTCAGGTAAGTTCCAGAAATCCTATTTTCTATGAACGCAGTAACAATCCGGTGCTGTTCGCCATTTTAATTGATGTGATGAAACTGGAGAACCAACTGCCAATGGTGGTTCTTGAAAAAGCAATGGAGGTAACACAAACAAAGACCCTGTTGGAGGATTTGCTCCGCCATCTGTGCTGCCATATATCCCCCATTAAGTCCCAATCTCCATGGCCTTGTAATAGCACTCTCAATTTGATCGGATGCAAACACCTCTTGGATTGCTTACGACTTACGCTTGTCTCTAAAGATTCATGGTTTTCTTACAAGAAGCATTTCAAGATGCAGTCTTCCACTTCTGGCTCCTCTGCTTTTGATTGTGATTTCAGATCCCCTGTCCTAAAGTTTCTATATTGTCTTTTCAGGCCTTGTATCAGAAAAAAGGAAATTCCTGAGTTAAGAGATGAAAGGTATCTTCCGTACGGTGCAGAAAAACTTAAGAAAGCAGGAGTGGTGTTCAAAGTAATGGATAAAGGGGGGATCCATGATATCACTTTTGATAAGCAGACTGGCCGGCTATTTCTTCCAGAGATTGATGTTGGGGTATGGACGGAAGCAATTTTCAGAAATTTATTGGCATATGAGGCATGCTATAAAAGTGGAAGCAGTGAAATTTTGGAGATGAGTAGCGACGAAGATCAAAAGGTTGTCACTCGATTCGTTCTGTTCATGTCCCAGTTGGTGGAAACAGAAGAAGATGCAGACGTTCTGAGAGAGGAGAAAATCCTTCAGAACAATCTGGGAGACAGTAAAGAGGTGGCCAAAATGTGGAACGATATGAACAGTTCTAGATGGATACCGAAATGTAACCATTTTGACGAGATCACTAGGGAGCTGAATGGGTACATCGGCCAACAATGGGTGGTCTGGTTCGCTGAAATGTGGGAGCAATACTTCTCAAAACCATGGCTCGTCTTGGCCGTCATTATAGCAGTTATTGTTTTTGCAGAAACCTTCGTAAGTCTCTGGTCCACACTGAAGAGCGACGGTTAATCGTGTATTTACACAAATCATGGAGTGTGCCTGTGTTGATATTGGTAAGTTCGTAGATGCTGTTAGCTATGTAGGCGATGATCCAGAACAAGGAAAATCTACAAGGACTGATTTGATTGTTTTCTTTCTTGATTTGATTAACGCTTCCTGTTTTTATTGTATGTTTGGTTTGACATAAAGTTTTAAAAGTGTTTCATGTGATTGGTTTTGATGGAGTTTCCTTGTACTTTTTCTTTTAATATCTCTTTACAAATGTCATTTTAAAATTATATATTTTCTTTTATTAGTACTATAGTGTTATCTTGTACAGTTATTCGTGTAGCTTTTTAATGAACAATGTTTATATTACCATTAAAAAAGTGTGAATGGTTTGCAACAAATATCTATCTAATTTTGACTGTCATAATAATTCAATGGTTGTGTTAAATTTGTTTTTTTAATTTATACAATGTATTATTTGTTTATGTTATTAAATAGTCAATATATTAACTACAAAATAGATTTTGTAAATTCTTTTTCATAAATGTGATAGATTGTAAAGGGATTTTGTATATTAATCTTTATCATATAACTTATATTTTCATAATATTATAGTCTACAACTCAAAAAATCTATATAAAAAATATTTTCTAACATTTACATTGTCTAAGTTGTGTAAAATTAAGATATTGTGTATCAAGTATTTCTTAAATATTATTGACCTATCTAGCTTGGCATATAAATATAGGTTTGTGTTAGTTATCATTCACTTTTTCACAAAAGAGTTTTTACTTTTGTAGGTTTTGTTCTAATCACCAATTTTATTCTTTAGTTATAAAAAATATATTTTATATCTAGGTATATTATATGATATATTTAACCATCAATCTAAATTTTGTGGTGTGGTAATATTCTCTTTTTTAGCATATTATTAGTTAATGTTGTAATCCCATTGACGTGAGAAAAACAAGCATTCATCCACTTAATCATATTAAAATTCTCTTAAAAAATACCATAAACTATTTTACTTTTTATATGACTTAATTAAACAAAGATTATGAGTGTCAAGGAATATAAAATGTAACTCATATAACATATTTAATCATTTACTTCAGTTTAACATATATTCATTAAATTATTTCATCTTGAAGTTGTCATTGAAAAGATTATAAGAATAATTCCTTTTAAACAAAGCTTGGATCAATATTTCTTTATATAACTGCATACAACAAGTATCATTGAAATGTCATATTATACAAATTCTAAAATACATCAATAGTCTACAAGTCATGTGAAGTTTCAAATAACATCTTTGAGTAATCAAGTATTCAAAATAGCATGTTTGAGTAATCAAGTATTCAAAATAGCATGTTTGAGTAATCAAGTATTCAACATACATCAACTGCAAGAGGGAGACCATCACCTATGTGCTTTTCCTCCAATGACAGACTAGAAGTCACATGCAC
This sequence comes from Sequoia sempervirens, assembly GCA_007258455.2. Classification (NCBI taxonomy): domain Eukaryota; kingdom Viridiplantae; phylum Streptophyta; class Pinopsida; order Cupressales; family Cupressaceae; genus Sequoia; species Sequoia sempervirens. The sequence continues at coordinate 9,849 of VDFB02128773.1, forward strand.
AGCTTCCATTACAAAAGTGGCCATACCATTCACGAAGGTAGTAGACTAATGGAATTATAAGTGGATCATGTCCTATGAGAACTAATGTTGAAAACAGTTATAAACAATCTATCATAAGACTCTATTTTTCCTTTAGCTAATTATGACACAATGAGTTGAATTACAAATAAGAAGACACTATGAACTAACAATACAATCAATAATTTTACATTAATTTAATTTTTTTATATATAATAAGTTACACATTCCAGAAAGAATATTCATGTTATATGTTCACACACATTTATATCAAATTGATTTCATTTCACAATCAAAAATATATAATACTCAGAATATATTAACATTAAATTTCTATATTATAGAAAATCTTGTCTAGCTGCAATATGGTTGATTAGTATTAGAAGAACATACTAATTAATTAGTGATAAAAGAATTTAAGCACGATTAAAAATAGTTGAACCTTTGACGTAAGAAGTGCATATATATACTGTCACGGGGCTAGACCAGTGTGAGGATCAAAGCACACTTTCTTTCTTATCAGGAGGTCGAACTCTGTGCTGCATTGACAAACTCTACTCACAGTCCTTGCGGACGATCCTTTTCGGTTCTCTGACTACACCATCCCAATCTTGCAAACCCACTTAAGCATTCGACTTCTGCACATGCCTTACAGAATCTACACTTGCGAGCTCCATTGCGAGCTCTCTTTCCTTTTTGGGCCCGTTGCACTTCTCTTCGTCCACTCTGTTGACGTATACTGCTCCTCTGCACAAAATTAATGGTTACCCCAAGCTTCTCGTTCTTATGTCCCCCATAAGGCGCAAACTACTCAACTCAACCCCTGTGTCCATTCTGAAATCTATATTCATCTATGCCCCTTGAGTATGCTCAGTTAGCCTTTACGACACTGGCATCCCAGATGGGTGTACTCGGCTCTTCATACTCCGTTTGGCTTCCACTACAACTTTTGGGAGGCAGCTTTTCTTCTAAGTCGCCATCCATGTCCCTGACTTGCATAGCGCCCAGGACTACACAAATCACCTACTCCGAGCCCCACTTCAGTATCCCGGGATCCATGTCTCCTGCCCAACCTCATTGCTCCACTTTTGACCTTGACATTATTTTCGAAACTCGACCTCCGTTTCGCCTTTAACATCTGCTCATTTCTCATAGCCACGTCTATGTCCCATGCGACTCGGTCGCACTCAACACTCGTCTTGAGAATTGTCTCGTCCATCTCGGCTCGGCCTTGCACTCCGCAGTGATTTTTTTCTACGGATCGCCCCAGGATGTCGACCTAGATAGATCGCTCGAGCAAGTCATTCCAAATGGCTCACTTTGGTTGCGAATACTCTCTGACTCGCCTAGCTGGCCATGCATATTACCTCACCTCACACCTGTACAACTCGGCCATGGGAACCAATGTTGGCTCTAGCGCACGGATTTGGTCCCTTGCTCCCTCGAGCACATGCTACCCCCTACAATTATTAAATAAAATCTTGTCTCAACTAAGGTAAGTCTTCATACAACTAAATTTATTTACCACGATAATTATTATATGTTATTCAAAGATTTCACAACCACAAAATGTATAGTGTTTCTAGTCTTCACGTGAAAAAATAACTAAAGCTATTTTTTTAGAATTCCTGCACTATTATTTCTTTGGTACTCCACGAACTAGTCATATGCACGTTTGTTTCTTGTATCTTTACTATAAGCTTTGTTTTAATACGAGATACAGATATGTATACGTATATGTATATTAGTAAATGTATATGGTTATATATACATTTACGAATATCTATATACACACATACAAATATATAATATATGTATGTATATATAAAAATAAAGACAAATCTAACTATTTCACAAATACTATTTTAATAGTAAAAATATTATCCTTTTTACTAATAAATTTTACATGTATGTTGTTTACATGCTATTGATGGCATTTTTCCTCCAGTGGCTTCTTCTATGTTGGTTAAGATTTGGTTGCTCCGCATGATGTGTGTGCTGCATTCCCCGAGTCATATGCTGCCCTCTTGTTCAACAATGCTGGTTTAACTTCAATTCCTACTGTTTCGGCCACGGTCTTGAATGCTTCACTTGAAGCATCTTTTGCTCCACTTGTTTGTTACTCTAAAGGGGATTCTTCCCCTTTTGTTCCAACTAATCTTATTTTAGATTCATCTTGGATGGTTGTACAACGAAAGAAGAATTCCAAGAAGGCCAATATTCTATGTAACAAGCCCTTGGTGGCTTTGGTTCCTAGCTTAGGGGATTGAGATTTTTTTCCTTGTTGTTGCTAGGTTGTTTCCTACTAGTAGCTCCTTACTATTGGTTTGTTTGTTTTTGCTATTCTACCCATGTTGTTTTTGACTAGTGGTTATGTTTGGCTAGTCTGTTTTGTCAGGTGATTCAGCCGAATTGTTTTTTTTGTTTGGGATTAGGGCCCTTCCCTGCTTATCTTATCAAAAATAATCTAAGTCGTTAGTTTGTGTTTTAGTCTTTTAATGATTTTTATTTTGAATTCATATATAGATTCATATTTATAGCTACAAATAGGTATTCTTCCTATATAGGTATATGCATATATACATATGTATATGTGTACATATGCATATAGATATACAACATTCTAACTCAAAATTTATATCTAGATGTGCAAATAAATATTTGTAGTTTAAGCCTAAGCTAGGTTGGCCAAGTGGGGTTGGGGTCATTCGTGACCCCAAGGGTAATTTAATTTTGGCTTATGCATTGAACCTGGGGGTCCAATCATATAGTTTTTTTGAGGTGCAAGTGGCCTTTCATGACATTTGGATTCCCACACAAGCTAGACTTTCCAATTTGATTATTGAGGGGGATTCCAAAAATACAATCATGATGTTGAGAGGTAATGCTAATCCTTGTTGGACTCTCTAGGACCCCATGTCAGCAGCTCAAAATCTAATGATTGCCCTAAAAAATAGGTCTATTTATGTGTTTAGAAACAACAATAATGTTGTTGATGGGCTTCCTAACTTTGGCACATTCACACCAAATTTAGTAATAGGGGAAAATATTTCGTAAATCCCTAGGCATGTGTGCAAAATCATGATGCTAAAGTACTACCAAATTAAGATCAATTTGGATCTATTGTCAGCACTCTTGGAGATTTTCCACTAGTTTCACTTATGGAAAATTAATCCCTTTTCTTTTTCATAAACTCATTAACATGTGGCTTTGGTATTCATATTGGCAATTCTACAAACTGTATTGCCTAGCTCTGTAATTTTCAAATTCTACTATGGGAGGTGAGTTAGTGTAGGAGGAGCCTATTAGCTATGAAATGTGGAAACAAGACAAGGAGGTTTGGCCTATCTTACAATAAGGCAAGCTGGCCTCTTATGTGGAAGGAATGTTGGGGCATGACCCTAAGATCTTTGTGGAATTCGCTACCTCCTAGGTAGATGGTACCTTGACTATTGATGGGTATTCCTTCACGGTGATGATTGAGCTTATTGTGGAAGTGATGAGGCTCTTGTTGGAGGGTGTTTGCATCCCCCGTAAACCCAAGGCTAGCTATTAGAAAGATATAGAACATTTTTTGAAAGAAGGTGAAAAAGTGAACAAACTCCATAATGGTTTCAACCATGCAAATCTTCTTGGCATTTGGAGTAAGGTGGCTAAAATCCTCATGAGGTATGTTATCCTCGAAGGCCAATTTGATCACTTTCATGCTCACTTTTTTCCTATGAGTAACCACTTTCAATATAATATAAAATGAACTTTCGATTTTGGATTTTGTCCTCTCTTGAACAAACTGTTAAAAATGTCCAGGGTAAAAGTAGAAATTTTCCATTCACTAAGGCCTCATATTCCATCTTTTCTAGTACCAGGCCATTATATTACCCTCCCTTACCACTATAAAAAAGAATACCTTGGCTACTCATGATGCCACGATAGATCCCAATCCCTCCATTACTATGGATGAAACCCCTTCTATTGCTCACTATTTCACTTAGGCCCATGACAAAACCCCTGCTAATGAGGAAACCCCTTTGAATCCCATAAAATTTGCTCCCCTGACTGAGCCCATGCCTATTTCTACTTCTAGGTCTAGTGATTTGGACAACTCAGATGATGAGTCATGGAATCTGACCCTTACTAATTCCCCCATGCACTCCTTTACTCATGCAAAGGTGTCTAACATCCCCAACACCCCCTATTATTAACCCTAGCCATCAAAATTGCCCCAATTTTTGCATCAATTTGAAGGGGACTAGTGCTCAACTCCATGCTACTTTTAACACTCAGGTTCCTTGAAACTCCCTTTGTACAAAAATTAATGAAATTTTAGAGACAGTTAATGTCCAAAATGATATCCTTAAATGGCTCCTGGGTCAAGTGGTTACTGCTAAAGAGAGAATTAAGATTTTGGAAAATAAGATTTTGTTGCAGTAGGTTTCTTGGTTGGGTGAGGTGGAGGAAAAAATACATTGGGAAATGCTAGCTTCTTTCACTAAGTCATTTCAACACTAGACTAGATGGGATAAGGAGTTGAAAGAGTTGGATGATATTGTTGACATGGAGGAAGAAAAAAAGAACTTATAGAAGGAGATTAAAGTCACACACAGGAACTAGGAAAAAACCACTCAGTGCCCCTAGGTCATAATAGATTATAGTAAGCCTACCATGAAGAACACTAAGATCACTATTCATCTCTACCAGCAAGAAATTTGAAAGGGCTAGGGAGAATAGGTGGCTGAGGAAGTGTGTGATGATGGTCACAAGTGGAAGAGAGGGAAGGCAGTTGATAGCTTGGCTTTGTATGTTGCGATGGATACTTAGAATATGCAAAAAGGTCCTCTATCTTTTGAGGAGAAGCTCCACTCCTTGGCTCATGTGTGGAGTGTGATCATGGGTCTCAAGTTTTTGGGAGACTTGTAGGTGTTCTATGGTCCTGGGTTAGTCTTTTTTGGTGTTGTCTCTATCCCTATTTATTGGTCAAACTGTTTAAGTTTAAGTTTTTATTATTTTACTTTAGTTTTTTGGGTGTTTCATTTCTTGTGAGCCCCTCATTTGCCTTAATGGCTATTTTTTTAATGGGATTGGGTACTAGCCCTTCCAATCTTAATCTAATAAAAATAACTTTTAGCTGACGAAAATCTATAAAAGATACAATTATGTTTATAATATATACCACATTGTATCCTCAAATATCAATAATGATAATTTACAATTTAATGAATTAGTATGGATAACACTCTATAATTCTTTCAAAATCCTATTAATAGTCTAGGATCAACCTCTTATATAGTCCACCATTAAACCTAATACAAGCTAGACCTATGTTCTTTGATAAGTTTTGGCCTAAATATGGTTGAGATCAACACTCATTATTATTTCCATGCAAAAGTAAACCAATATATGGTCGAACGAAAAGTAAATGGTATACTCATACTATTTGCAAAACCTAAAAAAAGCCTCATGGAGATGATAAGAAGTGATATGAGAATATATTTATAAGGTCAAACAATGTATAGTTATTGGGCTAAAAGTGATGTTTTAAACAAAATAACCAAATAAAAATAAGATTAATACAACCTAAATGTTTTATATATCAAAATTTTCTTCAATATCATTTATGCACAAACCAAGGTGGTCTCTTTCACATAATGGAAGTTTTAACCACATGAAAATCATACAAATTCACAATTCTTGTAGGCCAAACATAGATCTCCTATATTTTTTTTAAGCTTAGCGTCAATAAGAGAACATTCCAAAAACCTTACACTGGGTATGGTCCCAAATTAAACTAAAACTAGCGATTGCACTTGTGGTGTGCAATGGGTTATGCCAATTAATTGAATGGATAATCTAATTTTAGTTACCTGATTGTGAATCAAGGAGTGTGATTCGAAACATTGATGCAAAAAAATTCAAACACAATCTAATCCAGAAGTTCTATGCAATAATCTAATTTTATTTATTGTAGTCATATTATTAAATGAAATAATATTTGTATACTTAGAAACAATCTAAAAAGGAAAGAAACGTAATAAGTAAAATGCAAATGAGTATTTTTTTAATTTGATTATTTGTAAATATATTGGTTGAATTAATTGAATATGAATGCAACATATTAAAACAACACATTAAAAAACTAAAATGGAAATAGTATTGAAATAAAGTGGAATTTAAGTTAATGAGATAAAATAATGTATAATAAGCATATATATATGTTTGCGATTGAGTACAATGGTATAACGATATTGTAACATGGTCACATTGAACTCCAATGTATCTATAAGAAATAAAACATATATATTTAGTATTTTAAAAACAAGTAATAGAAAGGAGAATTTTAAAGTTGAAATTCATGAAAAATTATTAGTTACCTTAGGTTTAGGAGTTTGTAGTTGTTAGACAATGAGAACATAGTGTAAATGAGCAATGATAGGAGCCTGCAGTAAGTGAGAAGAGAGATATAATTTACAACAAATAGTATGTAAAAAACAACTAATATAAATGAGAATGTTGAAGTTGAATTTCATTAAAAACTATTAGTTAGCTTCGGTTGAGTAGTTTGTAGATAGTAGACAATGAGAGCATAGTGTAAGTGAGCAATGGTAGGAGCTTGTACTAAGTAAGAAGAGAGATATAATTTACAACAAAGAAACATTATAAATATTGGTAGTGAAGGAAATAAGAAAGTGTCATACTTGTAGTGGTTCAAATATAGTTTACATTTGTAAAGAGTTTGAATCTGACATTGCTTTCAATCTATTCTCTTCACTTTTTTCCCTAGCAACATATGGACTTTGTTGCATGCATGCATATTGTTGGAATGTGAAGGTTGGGTGTATGCAAAGACTTTGTAGATTGGAAATTCTTGAAATAGCTATTGTATGCACCTAAAAATGGTCACATTATAATAAGTCTGGTAATTAATTAAATACAAGTTATTTAGTTAAATCTATAATTCAATCTACATATAAATAAATTTAATTATTTATTTATATTGTTCACTTTTATAATTCTTCTATCTTAATTAAATAAATAAATTTATTTAATTATTACCATATTCCATACTCCTCTTAATTAAATTAAATAAATTTTACAATTTATTTATATTAATTATCATATTATTCTAAATTTGAATATTTGAATTCAAATAAGGGAATATTCCTTCGAACACTCTATTCATCTCGTAGTTAAATTAAATATTATAAATATTTAATTACCTTCTAAAATCATCTCTCACACATAATTAAATATTACTTATTTAATTATGTGAACTTCTAAAATCATCTCTCACACATAATTAAATATTACTTATTTAATTATGGAAATTCATTCAACTCATTCTTCAAATGGCAACCTTCCTTCGAATCTGAGATAAGAGAAAAATTAAGAGAAACCTTCTATCTCTCATCCAAACTTTGAAAATCTCTTACCATTCATTTTTACGGTTGAATCTCAGTTGATCTTTGCCAACTAAGCTTTTTCCATTGAAAATCTATCAAATCAAACCTTTCACAAGCCATTTTGGATCGAATCTTCTTCTAGCATCTTCACTCTGTCAAAATAATTCTTCAATCACCATCTATCATCTTCATCACATGGTTATCTTCTTGAGGAATTGACCAAGCCTGACATTCCTCATTATCAACTTCAAGATCTTGCATCCTTGTGTGGGTGGAGAGGAAATGGAGATAAATCAAGATTAGCCTTTAGAAGAGATAGGTTTGTGTTTTGCTTCTTATTTTGATTTTCATATTGTCTTGTACTCTATTGTGCTTGATAGTATTTAATTTGTTTATTATCTTCAATGCATTTAAACCTTTCATTGATTATTTCCCTATCTACATTTTGTCACCCATCATGGGGCTTTGCCCCATTTTTAACATTTATTCACAAGTTTTCTGATAGGATTTCGCATTCTAGAATTCATATTTTTGGAAAAAATTTCCATTTTAGCACATCCAAGAGTTTTTGTAGCACATTTGAGGGTTTTTGCAGCACATCTAGGGACTGTTTCAATGTATATATGGAACAAAATGGCGCATATATACCATTCCATTAAAAAATTTGTCAAAAAAAAAAATATATATTTTTAAATTTTTTTTAGCACATCTAGGACTTCTTTCAGTGCATCTAGGACTTCTTTTAGTGCATCTGGCATTGTTTTAGTGAATTCAACCTCTGTTTTAGCGCATATATCACTGTTTCAACATTTTTCTTAGTGAATCTTAAAATGGCCATATCTTGGTCATTTTTTGGTCTTTTTTAGTGCTTTTTTTTTAAAATAGGGTAGAATTTCATATGCTATCCAATGGTGCAGGTGTTTATCAACTTTTATAGAATTAAAGTTATCAAATTTGCATATATTCTTCAGCACATATGACTTTTGTTCTAGCAGATTTTTAATTTGTGTATTCTGTCTTGGCAACTTGTTGGTGAATCATATAGAGCTAGAAAAACATTGGGATCAATAAAAAAAAATTGGAAAGCGAATAATCAGGTGCACACATTCTATTTTTAATCTCTTAATCTTATTTGTCACACATTTCAATTTGGGGCATAAAATCAATCTTGTTTGATCACATAATTGAAATTGGCTTAAAATGAATTTTGTCTTCAATCACACTTCAAAAATTGGGTTTAAAACCAATTTTTTCTTCAATCAAACATCTTGATTTGGGGTTAAAAAGAATGAGTGCTTTTATTGTTTTCTTACACACATTTCCTTTCTAAGGGTTAATTAACAACTGCGAGTGTGAATCAAGTGCATGTGTGATCACAAACACCTCACTTGGTTTAATTTTGTCAAACCCTTCATAGGAGGCCTGCTAGGGGATTTCATCACCCCTGGGGATGACCTCAATCAAAGTGTGAATCGAAAGACACACTTGTTTGGGAGTTAAAATCTTGTCACTCTTGGCTAAGCCCCAAAGAACTTTATACCTTTGGGAAGTGAAGGTGAAGGGTGGGTTACCCCTTTCTTCCAGCTATATGGCAGGATTTGGCTTTCAAATCATCCTTAGTCAACCTTGTGTAGACTAGCTTGAGACCTAATTGGCCATACCCACTTGACTAGTTCTAGGACTTGTTGATGTGTCTTCTTCAAATGTGTGCTTAATAATCACATTCATAAATTTCACATTCAAACTTGCTTATGTGTCTTGCGTGTGCGATTCATGTATGTGCATGTATGATCATTCATTTAAACATTTCCAAATCAAGCTAAACACCAAACACATAAAGATATGTCACTCTACACGTTCTTCCAACACATTCATATCCAACCACTTTCATCCTAATCACTCTTCTTAGCCACATCCTATCCATTTCATCCTAATCAATCAAGTCATCCAATTTGATTATTCCACATCATCACCATCACCAACCTAGTCCTAGTCACCACTTGTAAAAATAGTCATAATCATAAACAAGCCCAATCCTAAACCTAAGCTTGAAGTCATAATTCAAGGAGTCTCTTTCTCTAGTTCAAATCATGAAACAAAACCAAAACATAAAATCAGACTTCAAGGGGCTTCTCCTTCCACCTCATACCAATCTAATCCATCCACTTCTTCATATTTCAATGCCACATCAACCTATCAACCCGCATCACGACAAACACATGTGACTTTAAGTTCTACCTTGCAACATGGTCAAACTTCATCATGTTCTAATGCAACCATTGATGAGGGGAATACCAATCTAGCACATGCACCCTATAAATTTATCATACCATCATCCAATCAAAACCAAAACCCTAAGCCAACATATTCCACCCCTACACCTACAAAGGATGTGACCCAAAGGCTACTAGCAAGGAATCAAACATCGCCATGTCATCCAACTCATATTCTTGAACATACAAAAGAGTCATCAAACATCATGCCAAGTCCTTCAAGCCAACCATGTCATCCACCACCCCTCGAGCCAATTCAAGATTCTCCCTTCATAAGTCCAAGTCACCCTCTATCATGCTCCTATGTTGTTGACCATCAAGAACATGACAAGTCTCTCCATGAGAAATCCCCTTCCACCTCCATTCAAATAATTCATGAGGTATGTCAAGAGCACAAACCTAAACTTGTGGAAACATTACCCCCTCATCCACATAAAGATCAACACCCTCCCAATGATTCCATTTGTAACATACCTAATACTATTCATGATCAATCCTCCATGTTTGATCAAGGCCCCTTTTATGATCAAGAAGACCATGATGATCCTCTTAGCCAACTTTATGCATTCCATGGTCAGGAGCTTGCCACCTCATGCATCCATGATACAGAAACATCCACTTCCCATGATGAGACACATGCCTCCCAAGCACACATAGAAGATCAAACAAATACCTTGGATCTAAGTGAACACAATGCTAATCAAGATCCTAATGATCCTCCATCCCCCACTATCGACCCCATTGCAAATCCTCCATCATATCCTATTGTTCTTTCCACCCTCATTCATGAATGTTCCTCCTTAGAACAACAAAAACCATTATCTTCCCTTGCGTCATTTTCTCCATCTAATAAGGAACTTGTGTATAGTGTTTCACCTACACCTAGTCCCATTGTCCATTGCGCACTCCAAAACATGAATCACCAAGGTAAAGGTCTAGACATTCATAAACAAAGTATTTTGGAGCCTATACATGTCAAAGTCCCTCCATGCTCTTATGGCCTTGGACATACACCCCAAGGACAACAACCTAAAGATATTTGTTTTTCCTCCATGCCTCCTAAGTCCACTTTCCATCATAAAGCCTATCATATCCCTAAAACATATATTGCCATCCCCTCTCCATCATCCTACAAATGTCAAAAGCATGTGACCATACACCTTCCACCATCAACTTTTCCACCATTGCTTCCAACTCCTAATATCCCTTCATCAAATTTTCCACCATTCCTTCCAACTCCTAATTTCCCACCATCAAATTTACCACCATTACTTCCAACACCTAATATCCCTACCATTCAATCCTCTTATCCATCTACCCATAAATCCTCTAAACATCTTAATCATGACCAATTAATGCACACATTGTATAAAAATGAAGCTTCCACCCATTCCACCATACCCATGGGATTCAAAAGCAATAATTTCAATGCCTCTACCTATAAAGTAAAAAATCCTAAGTGTTCTCATGCCTTAGGACATCAATACAAAAAGTCAAAGAAAAATCCATCTAAAAAGTTATATAAGCCCATACCTCCAAAAGTAAAGGCCAAAACTAAAATGGTTTGGGTACCTAAGAAAAAGGAAAGCAAGTCAAATGAGGCATCTACATTACAAAAATCCCAACCATCCACTTCCATCCCACATTCTCATTCCATTCAAAAGTCTCAAATTAGTAAACCCACAAGAAAAATAAAAATCCTTAAAAATACTAAGTCTGTAGATTTACCTAAAACACTTATTACCACCTCTAGCTTAAACATCTCCATTGCTTACTACACCCCATCCACATCAAAGATTCACCATTTTATCCGCGATTAGTATTGCAACCACCATTGGTCATGGTTCCCTTCCATTTCACAACAATCCCACATGCTTCCACCTCCTATCCTTCCAACTACTATGCTAAATATCTTCTGATCCTTTCCTATGGTCATGATTTTCCATAAACCTTTCATCTATCCTTTTGCTGGGCCTATTCAATCCACATCATAATCCACTATTCCCCATCCATCCTTGCATAAGCCTTTCATAATCCACCATCTACCTAATTCATCTCACACTCATGCAATTCCTTACCAAAATGAGCACTTGACATGGTCCATGAGATGACATCTATCTAGTAGGACTATCACCTTTCATGGAACTAGACACTTGAGTCCTCCTATCCAAAAGTCAAAAAGTCAAAAATTCAAAAAGTAAAAAAAAAGTAAAGAGAAATCCTTTTGTCCAATGGTGAAAACTTGGTAAACAGGCGCCTTGGATAAGTACCATGATTAAAACCTAGCAAATAGGCGTCATGTGTAGGTTTATCTTCTATGTCACTTACACTTGGGGGCACAATGTATATCCAACCTATCATTTTCATGTAATATCATTTCCATCCTACCTACCATCTTTAGTCATCATGCATACTTATCATATTGAGTCCATTCAACCACCTTTCTTCTTTGGATCTTGATGAAGATATAGGGGAAAATGTTGAAACATGTTTTTTAGGTATCTCTTGATATACCTCATGCTTCCAAACAAGCCTATCATTATCCTATTGTTATAAGCTTTGTCATGAAATATCCTAAGTCTTGTACCCAGAATGGGGCATGCTATTCCTATGCAACATAGTCTTTGGAAATCACATCCTTGCTCTCTTATGATGCATACATCCATTTCATTCACTATGACTTATCCTTTCCATCCATCCATATATCATGCGCCTTTATCCCATCACCCACCCTTTCATTCATCAATCCCATCTATCTCCTTGCACCTAGACTTGGTTTTACCCTTGTCATTGGTCTCTAGCACAAAGGCTACTCAAATTTTCAACCTTTGACACATCAAA